>VZTB01013174.1:1140381-1203885 GCA_013397245.1 Thryothorus ludovicianus | reverse complement strand
AAGCTCCCTCCGTCTCGCTCTGCCCGCCGGGCGCCCCACGGAAGCCGGGCGGGCCGGAGGGAGCCGAGCCCGTCTCGCTTCCTCCTTCACCCCAGGCGGGGCAGGAACTGCCGGGCGGCGGCAGAGCCGCGCCGGGGGCAGGTACGGGCACTCACCGCGTCCGGGGAGCCGTCGGGAGCCGCGGCCGCCACCGAGTTTCGGGCACCGTCCCGGGAAACAGAGAGCGAAGGAGTGCGGGCGGAGGGCGGGAGAGAGCAGAGTGTGCCCGGCCCGGCGCTCCCGCCCCGCGCTCCGCCCCGCAGCAGCTGTGGCCACGCTCACCTGCCGGTGCCGCTCCTCCTGCCGGTGCCGCCCCTCCTGCCGCTGCTGCCGCACCTCCTGCCGGTGCCCCGCCCCGGAGGTGCCGTACCAGGCGCCGGCTGTCCCTGCCCGCGCTCCTCGCCGCTCCGTCCCCTCCCTGCCGTCCCCTCTCCCTGGCGGTGGCCGCGTGTGGGAACGCCCGAGCCCTCAGCGGGATCGCCGCGCTGGGCCCCGCCCGAGGCTCCGCTCCGCACCTGGGCTCGGTGCCGGCCCGAGGGAGGGGCTGCGGCCGCGGCAGCGCTCTCGGGGTGTTCGGGGTTCGAGAGGGTTTGGTCCGCTGGGCACTCGGACGCGGGGGAACACCGAGGGTTTGAGGTGCCGGAGCTCGGAGACAGCCCCTGCCCGGCAGGGAGCTGCGCTCTGGTGTCTCAGCCTTTGCTGCGCTTTTGGTTAAAATATTCTTTAGCGGCTTAGAAGTTGTGGGTGTTTTATAACGGGGCCGAAGCCCGCAGCTCTGTGGTCACTGCCATCCCCTCAGCGAGCTCAGCCTTGGCGGGTGTGCCCGGGGCTGGAGGCCGTCACCGCCGCTTGGGGTCCCAGCCGGGGCTCCCCCAAACCCCGCTCTGCTCTGGGCGATGGCGCTCGGCTTCTCTTCAGGTGCTGTGAGGGTTTGTGTTAAAATCAGATCGGTTAGGGATGGGCTGCAGCTTCACACAGGAATGTGTGAAGTGTAGGAACCAGGGAAAACACCTCCATACTTCAAGGCAGACCTTTGTCATCTCTTTTTGACTCGCACAGGTCGTGTGTAATTGCTCTCATGTTTTCATCTTAAATGACCTCATTCGGCTCTAGCTGAAAAAAGTGATGAAATGGCCAGTGTTTTTGTGGTGCTGTGGTAACTGGGTGTTTCTCCGGGCAGGTGCCAGACCCTGGTGTGCAGTGGGGGTGTCAGCATTGTGGGGGCTGTGACCCAGCTGTTAGATTGCTGCAGAGACGGTTCTGAAATTCCAAATTCCACCCACTTCATGTCCAGCTTCTTTCCAGAACATTTCACTTGATAGTTATAAGGTAATGTCAAAGTTCCTCGCTTGTTCTGTCTGACATCATCTTGGAAAGGCTATAATATGTATATAAATCAGTCAGTAGTTAATTTATAGTTGGACAGTCTCATTTGAAGAAACTTACTTCAAAATTGAGACCTCTAGGAGATGTATTGCTAATCACAGTCTGGATGAAAGCAAAGGAACAGAGTCATCTGAGGTAATTTCCTTTTTACTTCTGCTGTAAATTAGACCGCTATTTTGTACAGATATGTGTTCTTATGCGTGATGAAGTGAAGGGTTTTGGTTTTTTTTGGTTGGAACATCTAAATAATATTTTCCTGGTTTGGGACAGAATGTCATCTCATAAGCTGTGGTGCTGTAATAAATTGTATGAGGACCTTCATTTAAAATTGTGTAAATTGCTGTTAGGCTGAAATCTGGAGGAGCTTTATTTGCATAAGCAGTTCATGAATGTCGTATTATAAAAGCAAAACTAAAACTAGTTTGAATGAGAGGAGAAAAAGCAGAAGCTAATTGTGGCAAGGACTTTTCCTCATTTCAATACTTCCAGTGAAGTTTGGAAACAGAGCTTTAAAATATATTTTATTTAATTTCAAGTTTTTTGGGTATTTAATGGCATGTAAGTGGTCAGAGAGAGTCCATTTTCATTTGTGACCTTACCATATAATGTTGCAGGAAACCATTAGTTAACTACAGCTGTATTTCAATTATTTAGAGCATCACTTTTGTCCAAGTCTTTCTGAAACAAAGAGTCATTTCTCATTTGGACTGTGGAAAATTTTGCAACTCCTAAAGAGCTTTGCCTCTCACGTCTTTGTTCAGTCAATGGGTTCAAGTTGGATTAGCACTGAGTAAAGATGTAAGAATTTGATCCACAGGAAATGAAATGCAGAGTCTTCTCAACTATTAATGTGACCTTAGAAATTTCAGGTGTTTCCTGGTACTGAGATTTTCTTGCTGCCTATTTTCTGTAATTTTTCCTATACAACTCAGCTGTGCTTAATGCATGGAAATGCTCCTACAGCTGGAGAGAGTCCTCAGAATGATTCTAATGCAGCTCAGAGGGCTTTATTAACCCATTTTATATGCAGTGGATTTGAAAGGGAGATGAAAATCAGTTCTTAGTGAACATCCTTTAGCAGTATTCTCGGTTGGTTTCTAAGTAAATAGTAAGAAATGCTGGATTTCATAGTGATTACAGGGTAACTATTGGAAAGGAAAAGGGCATTACTGTCTCTGATCCATTTTTCTGAAATGTGCCTTTGGATCTTTCATAAAAAGAAAACAGTCTCAAGCTGAGTTAAAACATCTAATCTGTTTGGTAGCTGGATAGACATCCCAACAATTCCCAATCCCATGGTAGATCACTGCTTTGTTCCAGGAGTTCTCTGGGGAGAAGATAAACTACCAGGGCCTCCCACAGCTGGATTTTCTTTTATTTTCACTTACAGAAAACCTACTTTACCTGGGGCTACTCAATTTTTGCCATATGACAGGATGACGGTAAGGGGTGATGTGACTTTGAACATCCTCATCAGAAACAAGTTAGAGATAAAACTTTCTGCAGCCAATATAAGTGAAAATTTTCTAGTGGAAGTTAAGAACTAGTTCTCTGAAGATTTCTGAGGCTGAGTGGTGCAAAATGACTTTCCACAAGTGCCTAATAACCTATTGTGAGCTGAAAGACTTTGTCTACAGTACCCTTTACCTTCAGCAAAAAAACCTGATTTTAATCCTGATGGCAGATACTTCATTTATGCAAAGATGATGACTTTTGCAAAAATGTCATATGTAAAAAAACAGCCATGGCAGTTGCTGCCATTTTTTTTCACAGCCTCACTTTGTAGCAGGACTTCATTGGTCTCTTAGTCCCAAGCCTAACCACCAAATGCCTGATCTCATTTCCTCTTTTCTGATAGTAGTGGGAGGTGTGAAGAGTCTGGTGGCGATGGGAGTTTCCACCCATTACCTTCTACATGGCTCTGTGGTCTGTTGTGTAGATTCACTTTTTGAAGTGTTTAGAGCATTGTTCGTTGTCTTCAGCTTTGCCTTAAGTTGGGGTGAGAGGCTTGTGTTCTCTGTCAGGCTTTTTCTCCTGGCTTTCATGCTTTTCCTTGTGAAGGACATGAGCTCTTTATGGATTTAGCAATGACACAGGTACTGAATTTGGTCGTGTGAAGGTCTGGCTGCCATAAACATTTGGACTGATGTCTAAGTGAAACAGGAATCAGGCTGCCTTTCCTGACGACTTGTAACTTTAGAGATTCTTTTGATAAAGACATCCATTAATTTCTTGCTTATCTTTGCAGTTTTTTATACTGATTAAGGAGGGGTTTCTTCTTTGTGTTGGTCTACCTACCATTTTTTCTAACTTGGAGCTGAGTGGTGTTTTTCCTACTTTGTCAGGGTTTGCTTCTGTGGATGCTGCAGAGCTGTGATTGAGTCAGGAGCACTATCTGCAGGGGAGAGAGACTGTGGGTAGGCACTACACCTAGGAGAAATGATCATCCCTGTGCTTCATTTACTGTGTTTTAGAACTTGAAGATGAGTAATGTTCCGTGCCTAGCAGAGTTTAAGTGGAATGATGGGTTCATGTTCTTTTTCCTGGAGGATGAGATGCAGAAGTTAGTTGGCTGTGCTGGGGAAGATCCTGGTGTCAGATGCAATCATGTGAATTTCTACATGTTTGTATAACTGAGTTACTGCAGAGGCTTTTTTGTTATGAAATAAGAGTCTTAGGAATTTGAGATTAAAATGAGATATGCTTATGTCCCAACCACTCCACATTTCTGCTCATTTGAAGGAACTTTTGCATACAATTCATTTATAAATCAGACAAGTAAATAGTTTCCTGACAGTTTTGCTGAGAAGCCTGTTTAGAGCATTGTCAGTTCCTGTGATATTTAGTGCTTTTAAAGCCTTACTTTCTTGAGGAAGTAATTGCATTAAAATCTCAGGCTCTTTTTTCCTTTCTTTCTTAAATAAAACCTATTTTTCATGTTCATGCACATGCACGTGTCATTTGGAGTTCCTAAAACTTTGAAAATCTGGGCTGCAAATAAGAAGAGCCCAAAATCTCTCAAAGTTTTACAAATATCCTCATGCTGGGTTGTATTGCTGAGGGCAGGAGACTGATCCCTGCATTTTGAACATTTGAAACTGTAGTTAGTTTTTAAGAAGAATTGAAATTACAAAAAGATCTTAATGGTGTTTACTGCCTACACCCCCTGACATTTGGTTTCAACGTGCCAGCTGCCAGTGTTGATTCTGAGCAATGTAAGTGTTCTACTTCCCCTTATGACAGCTTTTCTTTGCAGTTAATGTAGATGGGAGAACAAGGAAGTGTGTGTATTGATGCAATTTTCTTGCTCACCACAGTCCTATTCATAGCTGGTTTTATATTCCCCTGACTACTGGAGAAAACCATGCTGTGAAAGAACACAAGCAATGTTTTCTGATTTCTTGGTCGGTTTTTCAATTCTTTTGAAAGAATTTGATTTTTGGTGTTAATTTAAGGTTCCGGAGATGAAGATTCTAATTGTGCAAAGAACAGAGGCATCATAGAGGGGCACAAATCACATTGTGGTGTTCTCAGTCAGGCAGGGGGGATTTTCATGGTTTTTTTTCCCAAATCCCTTTTGATTTGCAGCTGTAAGTTGTCTCATCAATCAACAAGAACAAGCTGGAGACTATCAAGTCGATGAATTTAGACCATCCCATGACATCAGCCTGTAGTACCTTCTGCTTTTGCTGCTCACCTGGGGAGAATGAAGAACCTCTGCGGCTACTGTGGAATCACCCGAGGCAACGCAGGTGGCTCCTGCTTTAAGAGTGATGCCTCAAAGGTGTCAGGTGTCACCAACTCCAATGCTGAGGAAATTGTCAGATTCTGTTCTCTGATGAGATGTTAAGATGTTGAGATAATGCACACAGGCTTTGTTTTGGTTTTAACCCTGTCTCATTTGTGGCTATTTTCAGGGACTGCAGTTGCTGTGTTCCTTTAAGGAATGAAAAGAGGAGGTTCAGGGCTGCTGGTCAGGCTGCTGCTCTGTCACTCACCTGGCACAAGGTGTGGCTGTGAGGGGAGAGCAGGTGAGTGTGGCTGTTCTCCACTCTGCCCCTGCCGTGATTTATCCCCATCTCAGCAGGGTGAGGCAGCTCTGTCGTGCTGTCCCCTCAGTGAGGGAGCAGGACATGGCAGGCCCAGCAAGAGCTGTGGAATGTGCACCACCCACCCCCGCCCTGGCACAAAGGGCTACTGTTAATTTTACAGATTATTGTCAAATAGTCAGAAGGTACTAACTAAAGGTTTTCTTTTTATTAGTGTAAATGGTTGTCCAAAAATGCAATGGCATTGGTGCATGGGATTGATTTTTTTTTTTATCTTAAAATGCTTCAGCTATACTGTCAAACTGTCAAACAATAAGATAGGTCAGTCCCACGCTGTGGCTGGAACAAGGCTTTCTTTGCAGAAAGAAAAAGATGTCCTATTGTGACCTGGTGTGAGGATAGGGGAGTACTTGAATCCTAATTTCATTTGTCAGTTGTATCATTATAAAGCACAGTTTGGCCTCTGCAAATCAACAACTTTTGCCAGCTATTACCACTAACATTTAATTCTCAAGTATTCTTTTCTGCTTGGGTATTTTCCCTTGTACAAGTAATGATTAATAATGCTGTATTCATGTCTTCCAAGCTGTCCATCTCAATCAATCTTCTTGCCTGTACTGGGGCACATATTATTTAGACCATTATTATGTTACGATAATCATTTAGTAGGATTTGTTTTTATAGCTACAGCCATTGCTGCTATCAAAAGCCAAACACAGTATCAGTGAAACGAGATAATGTGCAAAACCAGTCCTAGTAAACCTTTAAAATGAAAGCAAACATCAATAATGAAACTGCAGACTGGGTGTGTTTGCACAGGAGCAGGGTGGAGGATTGAGGTCACCTGCCCCAGGCACGTCGCAGTTTTGGTGAACCACGAGGGGAGAGTTTGGTGAAGCTGATGTTTGGAGTCGTGGCACAGATGTTGAGTCAGGAGACTTCAGAGAGAGATGACAACACAGCTCTCTTCCCCACTCTGCATGTGGGTGACAGATGGTGCTTGGGGGAAGTGGCCCTGCCTTGGGCTTACCAAATAATGGGAGCCAAACTCCCATTTCTTGTGCACGTTTGCTGCTGTTGGTAGCAGGGTGAAGGAAGGATGTGATGTTGCTGTTAAAATCTGGTAAAATAATAAAGACACTGAGAATATTTATTCTACTTTTTAGTAATAGACTAAAAATGTATTATTTCCCTGAGGACTTAGCTGCATAAACACAAATTGAAGCTACTGACAGCAGAGCTACTTTGCAAATGTGTCTGAAGACAGGTTATGTTAGAGGTACTAGAGCCAGTATTTCAGACATATTTCTCGAATAAATTCAGCTATTTTTACCTTTTTTCAACTGGAACATTAATTTTACTCAGCAATCTGTTATGTCTCTTGTCAAAAAAAGTTCATTTTACGGGTGCTAAAATTCTATTCAGAAGAGGCTATCGAGTTGCTGGGTTTTGATGCCAGTGTGGTGTCTTGTGTCTGCTGAATTCTCGTGCATGGCCTTGCTCTGCCACACTTGGAAACTGTTTGAGGTCAAACCCAGGTTTCTGGTTAGTGTTGATCTGACCCAATGTGTCTCTGAACCACTTTTAAACACATGCAGTTTAAGTCAGTTGGTCTGTGATGCCTTTTATTTTTGTAAGCTAATTATTTTGTGTATAATTAAGTCTCCTGGAATTTACATATCATTATATGTACTTGAATCGTTAATGATTTACATATTTTATGTTCTACAGCATGCCTGAATATATATGATCATTCAAGTCTGGATGGTCTACAACACACCTGAATGTATAGCAAGCTTTAGTAGGTTTAGTGTCCTGGATCACTACAGAATATTTCTTCTAGTCAGGCTGATATTAAATATGATTCACTGCACGTCATTCTCAATGATTAAAAAGGTGCCTGTGTTTGTTTTTTTTTTTGTGACAGGAAGATAAATGGATGGACAATTCAGATGTTCAAATATTAACTAGCTGCCTTCTCAGGTTGTCAGTACAGTAAATTTTATTGCTAAGGACAAATAGATTTTTCTTTATTGGTCACATTCTTCCAATGGTTTTGACTTGCTTGAAGATTAGAACAGAGCTTTCAGAGGCACAGGTTTGCCATGTTTCCAGCTACTTTTACTCAGTAAAATTTTTGAGACTGTGTTGGGAGGCAATGTCTTTTAATGTTTCTTCACTTTTGTCTGTAGGAAAGTGTGTTTTATGTGTTTTAGAAACTATGACAAAGCTTTTATGAGCTGGTTATCAGAGGATGGCAGTGTTATAAATCGTTTGGAGGAGGAAGAGATGAGACAAGAGGTAATAGTTCCCTTATGGTTATCCAAACTTTGTTTCCAGGTAGGCCCAGAGTAGAGGAGGGGAAGTCATTCCTGGTCTCATTAAATCAGTTTTTTTACCTGCTCAAGCTTTTAGGAAAAAGTATAGGTTCAGGAAAAACTTCAGAGCAATTTAGGAATTCAGAACAATTGTTTATTCTTTGTTAATGATTTTATATCTTCCTCCTCCTCAGACTATACCTGTTGTATCTCCTCCTTTACAGTAGTAGGGCAAACTCAGGTTGAGTGAAGGCTTTTATGGACTTTGTTTAAATGCTGATGAATGCACTCTATGGAAGGAGTAGTAAGTGTCAGTAGTGGTGAAAAAGAAAAAAATTAAATTAGGGGTGTGTCTGTGTCAAATCCATGTAATTACAACTGTCCTTTAGGAATCGAAATCTTGATGTGCTCTTTTAGTTTTTACATATCTGGGGAAAAAGCCCACTGAATTGCAAAGACATAATGTAATTTTGCCATTTCCTTTTCAGAATTTGTGGGATCACACTCCCTAAACCTACAGATATTTTAAATGATCCTTTCCTAGGCTTCTTCAGAAAGCAAGGTTCTTCTACCAGCCATTCAGTGCACCTGACCCAGATTCCTGTTCTGAGTCGTCCTTTGAAGGACAGTTTTGTTTTGCATTAACTACAGGAAAAGTTTGTTGCTTAAAGCAAATGCTTAGAATGTCTCCTTAAGTCTCATGTGGAAAGAATCCCCTCTATTTTATTCCTCTAGCTACAACATTGACTTGAATGGTTCGATTAAAAATATGTATAATACCAGTTTCATTCAACTTACTTGAGACCAGACAGAAAGTCTGAGCAGAGCCTTTTCTGTGTGCACACCTCCTGCATGGCAGAGCTCTGGAGGTGAGGGTGAGGTGATCCTTATCTTGTGTAGGTGCTGTTTTCTGTTGTGGGTACTTCACCATCTTAAGTCTGACTTAATTACTTGGCTGTGAAGCAAAAGGAAAAACTGCTAAATATCTGCCCACCATCTGCATGTTTCTTAGCACAGGGGGGACAGACTGAGCAGCTCACAGCTGCTGAAGCAGGGAGTCATATCACCCCCATCTCCTGTTCTTGCCTTCCTGCCTACGTGTTCTCACTTGTGCCAGCTTTGATGATTGCTGGAATGCTTCAGGCTTTGATTTAACTCTTCAAAAATTAACAAGGTATTCCAGGGAAAAAAAACAAACAGAGACATCCAAACCCCAAACAAACATGGTCCATTTTCTGCCTCTTTATTGGCTTAATAATGGATTTCTGTGCTTGAGAGACATGGGATAAATGGAGAACACAAAAGGAAGGCAGCAAAAGTTGTTCTTTTTGGCAGCTGTTATGGTTCTGACATGTAGGAAAGAGCCTAAACTATGATGGTTTTATCAAAGTGGGTTTCAGTCACATGTGCAGCTCAGAGAGTTAAAGTGCATTTGGCCCATGTGAGTTTTAAGTCTGATGTTTGTGAGTGCTAAAGTAGAGCCATGCATGTACTCCCAGACCCTGCAATGCTTTCTTTGAAGTTAAATGCACTCGTGTGTGGGTCTCTGAGCTGCTCAAAGGGCTCACTGCTGCATTTCATTCACCCAGCTGTAAACACCAAACTTGTTTTAAATAGTAAATGTTTTCAGGATCCAGCTTGTGCTTCTCATGAACTGAGTTCTGACTCCAGGTGGGTGGAAATAGGAGGAAAAAAGGATTTTGATGTCCTTTTCCCTTTCAGAAACATTTAAGTCTTGAATTAAAAAAAAAAAAAAAAAATCAGGAATTGATCTCATCCACTTTGTATCTCATATTGAAAAAAATTTATTCCTTGAATCCTAATTCTTATATTGGGTGCAACAAGAATCCACCTTTTAAAACTGAGGACTTCTTTAATGGGCTTGTGATGTTGCAGTGAATGATGGAAAAACTTCAATGTCTTCATAATCTGAAGTGAAATCTATTTTGTTTCCAGGAAAAAATAAACAAATTGGGACTCAAGCCTTGGAGTCTGCTCCCAGGCAGGGTCATGTGCTTTCAACTGGCTGTGTTTGAATGTGGGTCCAAATGTTCCAGCTTGGATTAATCTCTTCTTTGCTTTCTCATTTTCTCCTCTGAGACTTTTCCTGCTGGTTTTGTCTTATTGGGAATATCCTTCTATTGGACATTCCTTCTGCTATTACTGTTTGTAATCTTCTGTGTTCCTCTTCCCTTTTTTCCTTGTCTTTTCCTTTTACTCTTCATTTTCCCTCCTTTTACAGGTATTTCTTGATATACAAAATACCTTTAGCTTTAGCCCAGCTTCTGGTGGACAAATGGTCACAAGGGAAATGTGCAGATGGCTTAAACAGATGTTCCTGTCAAAGTATTTAACTCCTGAATTTCTGCTACAGTGCCTCTGATGAATACAGCCAGAGTGGTGGCCAGGGGCTTGTGTGGCTCCTTTTCACATTGCATTTCTTTAACCTCCACCTGCGAGCTTTCAGGAGAAATGAAGGCTGCTGGGGAAAGCTTTTAGTCTTTTCATTGCCATGTTAATCTGGAAGTCACTTAGTAAGGATCTGTGCTTGTGCCAGAATGGGAGAACTGTTTAGGACTGGATGAAGGAATCCATCCTGAGTTCTCTCTAACAAGGCCTGGGTGAGTTTAATTCTAATCAACACATGCAGATTGTCGCTGTTGCTTTGGTTTTGTTTCTGGAGTTTTTGTTTTGGTTTTTTTTAAGCTGTGTTTTTTTTTCCTCTGTGCCAAAATTGAACATGAAATGTCAAGATATTCAGAGAAGAAATTGTGTGTGCTCTGGGGAATATTATTTGAATTTAAATATATCCTTTATGCAAGTTGTTTTTCATCTTTTCTAATACTGTGATATTTAAATCAAGTTATTTTTCATAAAGTTATGATTTGGATTATCACTTCTTTATTCAATCAGGGAAGATGTACAAATAATTAGTAACTGACAAAATATCCTAATAAAAATAGAAGCACATGAGTACAGTCGTCGTGAGCTAAAAATGCATGAATATGACTGATTTTTATCAAGTGAGTTCCCTGTGAGTGCCTTGCAAGTTTTGGAAAATGTACAATTTCAGAGTTCTGATGCTTAAATAAGAAACAAGTTAAATACTTGGGTGAACTAATCTGTAGGCACAACAGGAACTTGATGGTATAGTAGGTGGTAAGATTCATTTATGATAAGTTATAATGGAATTTCCCTGGAACTATATATTCCACCTACTTGAATTCACTTTAATTCAAAAGGCTGGCAATGTGCAGCAAGTGCCAAGACATAAAAAAATTGGCATGTTATTGTAAAACATGGGACTAAGTATATGCCTGAGCCACTGCCTGTAGCTCTTGGGAGTTCTGGTGTACCTTGTGGTCTCTATATGTTGAACTTGTGGTTCACATTTAAACATCTGGATTTGTCCAGAATGCTGAGCCTGTGTATGTTTTAATTCAGAGCACAGGGTCTGCACACAGCAGAAGGGCTGCATATCCTTCTTAAGTCACATTTGTTGTGTCCAATAACTGTGGTGATGTGTTGGAGATTTTCAGAATTCCTTTTTTTTTTCTGTTTTACAATTCTAGATAGAAATTCTGGAAACATTCCAAGTTATTGGCATATTGAAGGGGCAGGGTTGGTTTTAATGAATAACAGTTGGTTTGGGCCACTTTGAACAAATTTCCCATTACTGATGGAATTTTAGTGCAGTGTTGTTCTACTCAGGACAATCTGATAGCTCTTTCAGCTTTTAAATGTCTCTGCAGATTGAGGGACACTTATGTGGGCATCAGGAATAATTATCACATTAATCCCCTTTTTAATACTAGTAATTCTAGTTTTGACAAAATGAGTTGTGCATTTTGGTTCAAGCAATTGGAAAAGTCTCAGTAAATTGAGTCCTTCAAGGCAGTGATTTGTTGCCTGGAAATGTGCTCTTCTTTCTTCTTTATAGCTTCATTAAAAGACAGGTTCTAAAAATACTTCATTGAAGATGTTCTGGAGAATAAAAACATTTAAAAACTCAAAAACACCTCCCCAAACCCACAGCAAAAAACAAAACAAAACAAAAAAACCCAATCCTGAAGAAACTCTGGGATAAAACTTTTTTCTTTTTTACTTGACAACATGTAATTACAATTTTGCATCTTAACTTTTCTTATGAGTGATGAAGAGTCATTGCAGACCATTTTGCTTTACTTGCTTTTCGTGAGTACAAAGCTGTTGTTCAGATCTTGGAAATATCATGTGGGCTACAAGTCTTGGCTCAAATTCCAGTAGCAGGTACATTTTTCTGTGAAACTGGATGAATCAGTGACTGAAATATGCAATGTAAATGTTAATACAGCTGATAGACTTAGGTGACATCTACAATGTAGTATATTGTGAAGAGAAACTAATCTAGTTTGATAAATCTACTTCACAGAGACTCTTCAAATTGTTATTTTTATGAACTTATTATCCCTACAGCACAGAGGCAGCCCAATCTTAGGGAGATTTCTGTTGGAAATCTGCCTTATTTCCAGGTGTGTGTGAATAAGCGTGAATGATGGTTATGACTTTCAGGAGTGGGTGTTTAAAACTGTCCATCATTTCCCCAGTTTCAAGCTTCGATCTGCAAGGTGCTGGAAGTTTCTGTGTGATGCAGAGAAGCAGGAAAGCTGCCTGCCTGAGCCTGGTGCAGCTCTGAACTGGGCACCACTCAGTTTGGCTTGCTGATTCTGATTGATGTGCGTGGCTGCTGTCAGGACAGTTTAATTGTCATCTTCCTGGCACAAGCTGGTAGAAAAGATTTTCTTAGTTGTCCCAGGGAATAGATTGAAAAGGTTGTGCTCATCTTTTCTGGGCTCTCCAGCTCAGTATGCCGTTACCACAGTAATGAGGAAGTGGTCCCGTTTGGTGGGGGTGGTGGGAGTTTTTATCTGAGCATTTATTGGTGAGGGGGAGTGGGATGGTAGGGAGAATGTCACATCAGTGACAGAATAATGGTGCAGCTCAAATATTGAGAGGAATTGTTTGTACTGCTACCCCTGGGGACTGGTTTTGCCTGATACACCTGCATCAAGCCTCAGCCCTCTCTGTAAAAGAATATTTTCCCCAGAGTCTTAAAAACCAACAGATCTAAATATGTGTTTCTCACCATTCTGACTTTGGTAGGATTATTAAGACTGTTAATTAACTTGAGCAAATTAGCAGTTTAACTGGTATTCTTGTGCTGGTTTCTTACCAGGAAGTCTTCATATCATGTTTCTGCCATATTCTGTAGAAATTTTTCTTAATTCAGAACATGCTGGAGAGAAGCAGCGTGTTGTTCTTTGAGGTTCTGATTCATGCTTTATTTAGTACTGCAGGTGAGAAAGGTGCTGGTTTGCACCACTCTTGTGCCTGATTTGGGAGAAATTGTCTCCTGTGATCCCAGTAAGGTGGAACGTGCTCTGAAGGATGAGGTGTTCGGAGGCCAGGAGAGCTGCTGTGTGATCACTTGCTTTTGCTGCAAGATGAAAATAATACAGCTACCTATTGTTTTAAGTGCATTGCTGTCTCCAGAGGAAATCTTTCCTCAGTGTTATATATTAATAGGCTAAGTTCAGCTGCAGGGCAAGCAGAATGAACTGCAAAGATAAAGAAACCACACCCGGGTCTGTCACGGCTGAAATTGCTCCAGTATGAGGCTGCTGCTGTTGGGAAGTGTTGATCCACAGAGCTCAGGCTTGCAGGATGTGCTGTGTCTGGTTTCCAATAAACTTGTTTTCCAGAATAGCTTGCTACATATGGGGGATCTTTGCATATATAACATAAAATAATTTAACATTTTCTGATTATATTTTCATCAAAGTGATTTACATATATTTAATTGTTAAAATTTGCTTTTATTAGTGAAATCTGTTAAGTGCTGTAGAGTGCAAGAATGGAGAAGGCACTCGGGTCTCTGCACTCCTGTGGCTTATTATTAGTAAATAATCTGTTTTATCTGATCACTTATAACTTTGGTAATTTCAAACTATGTCCAAGGCTGCTTACTGTTCTAAAAGGAGTTCTGATAAAATTCAGTCGGTCTTAGGTGGTGTCCTGAAATATTGGGATTCCCAGGCTTGAAATCCAGCAGCTACATGATACAGGAGAGGGTTTGGAAAGCACATCTTTAAGGAAGGGATGCTACTGCTATGTCAGTGTTTAAATCCCATTTCTGACAGCGTTGCAGAGCTCTTGGGTGAAGAGCAGAGTCAGTGCTCAGGTTCAGCTTTCAGGGTCATCATTCCTCAGTGAGCAACAAAATCCTTCTGCACTGGGGAAAACCAGCGTGAAGAGCAGCAGAGCACTCTGTCACCATCCAGTTCAGCTGCAAACTTCACTTCCAAGGGTTGGAATCTAGAGTAACTTACTAAGCTTTGGTGTTTTGTTAGCTCAGACATAGGTGAAGTACAGGTAAGGAACTTCAGATGCAAAATCATTCATGCAGAGAGTCCCCAGGGGATTTGAAGGAATTAAATTCTTGGCAAGGGCAAACAGCAATTTTAGACAAAAGGTCATGTCTTAGTGACCTTCTTTTGTTGTTTATTTGCATTATAAGTGAGATGCTTTGTAGAAAGTGATCTAAACCAACGGTGCTCAGGCATGTATTACAGTCCATTTGGTGCTTTTATCCACAAGAAAGTTGGATGGCAAATAGAAACAGTGCAGAGTTCAGTTCCATGGCTGTTGAAGTTTGTTTACTCCGTCAGGAGCTGATGCTTGTCCAGGGTGTCAGGTTTCATCACTTGGCTCGTAGCTTTACAAATCATCAATTGCAAAATCAGAATGATTTCCATCATGAAGCAGAAGATGCTTATCTTTGTCTCACGGACTGATTAAGGCTTAAAATTCTACTGTTTTCTGAGAAGGGAAAGCTGCTCTGTGTAGTTGTTGAAAACATAACTGTGGGGGAAAAAACCCCCAAACAACAAAACACCAACAACCCCTGAACAACAGCAAACCAAAGCAGCCACCAGCAGAAATGTAATAGAGGCAATTGTATTTATGTGCCATTTAAAGAACATCAGAGCAGTTAGATGGATGTCTTGAGATAACTTGTCCTTGTGAGATGGACATGTTAATGATTCACGAGGCTGAATCTCATTTAGATGTGGAAATTCTTTTGCATCCATATTATTGTGCTTCCTTTCCTTGTCCTGTGTTCTTTGTCAAACTTCTGGTGATTCTGTTACTGGTTTTTTGTCCTTAATTGTTGAGTCAAGTTTTGGGGAATAGGATAAAGTATTTTCCTTTAGTCAGTTTGCCATAGTTGTTGGAATATTAATCTCAGAGTAGAGCATGGAAGAGATGAAAGGAATTAATTGCTCCTTCTTGTGCTCAGGGGATGTTTTATGTGCCCTTGTGCCTCCTGCCTTCCACTTGTGATCAGCTGCTGCTGCCTAAGACGCTTTCCTGAGTGGATCAAGTAACCCCCAAACCTCATAAACAGTCTCCTTGCTCCCTGTTTAACAAGAAATGCTACTGTTTTCCTAATCCTATTATGTTCTTTGCACAGTACACTTAGTTTCCCAACCACTCATGTGGACCTTTTCACTTTCTGTTTGTGCCTTACTGTAAGCAAAAGAAAGACATTTGAAATAGCAAAGGGGAAAATAAAAATCAGAATATTTAATGATGTTATATTCAAACTTAGCAAGCCTTTACAGGTGTGTGGCAGGTCATATTTTCGTGTGATTCTTCCTTGTGGTATTTGGCTCTTGCCAAATGACTGAAAGCTCTGCTTGAAACAGACACCATATCACAGATGATAATTTCACCGTTCAAATTATTAGAAACCAAGACTAAACCAAAATTATCTAAGAAAAGTACGAAAAGCAGGGAGTTCTTTACTTTCTGAATCTTTGGATTGTGTTTGGCTCAACTTCTATCCTGCAGATGTGTTAGCTGGGAAGCTTTTGTGATGTTCTCTTGTGATCATTTGAATTTGACACCTAAGTTTTTGGGAAGAAAAAAATCCGTGGCTGTTTTTTGTCTTTCCTGTAGCTGTGCCTGAAAGGAGCCCTTTTCACCCAATCCTGTGTAAATTGAAATCCCGTGGCTTGGAAAGATATGACAATTGTAAGGGAGCAGGACAGAAGAATATGTGGCTGAGTAATGAAGATAATGAATGGCACGGAGTGGGCATGTTAATGTTACAGCTTCTGGATTGGAGATGAAAATCTCTTCAGAAGAGGCTCACACAAATAAAAAGGGAAGGATGTCCTTTGAGAAGAGAACAGATGATTGACCATAATGGGTGAGGAAGGAAAGTGAGAAATAAAGTTTGCATCAATATCTTCATAATGGTGTTGAGAGAGATTTGGGATAAATCTACAGGCCAGGGCAGAGAAAATCCAGCTCAAGCCAGAATTATCTGAGAGTACCTTTATGGCCCTTTAATGGATTTTGCTGGCTAGATGTTTGAAATGCTTTTTCCAGGCAAGGAAGTAATTTCTTTCAGGGACAAAAATTTTAAAACTCAGAATATTCTCAGTAACATCACAGGCTTGGACTTCACTAATGCAAAGCATTCCATCTTTTACATGGAAAGGCTTTCAAAAGGATCTGAGATTCCTTTTTTCATTACCTGTGATCTGTTCATGTGCTTACTTTAGACTCCTTATTACTGGAAGTGCAGCCCTAGGATTCTTCAAGAATAAATTGAGTGTGAATGATGGATATTTCTCATACTTCCATTTAAAAGATAAAGGTTTGGAATAACAAAAGATTTCTTTTTCCTAAGTGTTGCCTAGACAAAATTTACTTAATGTTACACAAATATCTAGTGAGTCACGAAAAATCTCATTTCTTCTCACTTGTACACTTTTCAAAGAAGACTAAAATATTCTTTTATAGTCCTTCACTTGCTACAGAGTCTGCCAGAAATGTTTGATTAGCCCAGTGATTATAAAAAGCAATGTTTTCATTTGGTTTCTATATCCTATTAAAGCTGAAGTCAGTAGGGAAATTACTTATTCTTTCCCTTCTGTGTTGAGGGTTAGCAGGAATGCTCTGTGAACTTCAGTCAGATTAAAATTAATAACTATATTTTCTGTATTCCATCTGGCTAAAGTGCCATGAAAGCTTTGTGTTTTCTTCTGTTCCTATGCACACTTGTTCAAGAGGGATTAATGTATTTGATTAGAAATATTTAATTTAAATGAAAATAACTCAGTGACATTGAAAATTACTTTTAATTATCAGCATAAAAACTTAGTAGCAAGATGTCATGACCAAATGGAGCTTTCTTAATGTAGGAAAGTAGAGGTAGAGCTCTGTACAGTGCAGTGGACCAGAGACCAAAAATATAGATTTAAGGTGCTGAAGGTGATGGAGGAGTTTTAGTGATGTTATGACAGTTCCATCCTTTGATTTCAACAATGCAGAGCAGCTGCTTTAAAATCCACTATGGCTGTAAAGGGGTTAAGTGCTGAGCCAAAGGGATGAACCATTGAGTGAAGGAAAAACACATATTTTAGTCTAATGTGTAGAGAATAAGCATGAGCATCACCTAAAGCAAAGACACAGTTATGGCAACTGGGATTAGAGTCCTCTGATGGTTTCACAGTAAATAGGATAAAAGTAATGCAAGTTATGTACCAGCACTGCTCACACACAACTGAGCAGTGTTACTGTCCTCATTCTCCTTTCTTGTGGTTTCACTGGGGTGACTCCTTTTGTTGCCAGCTTCAATATTTCTACAATAATATTTTTTCTGCTACAAGGGCCATGAACTGTCCTCTACACCAGGAGTGAAGTAGACCCCCTGTCTACCTCAAATGCATTAAAAACCTTTTAACTTACAAGTCAATATATCTTGAGCGGTTAAATTTATATTTTCTGGATGTTTTTTTTATCAGCAGAATAAGTTTTTTTGTAATTTCCAAAAACTTGAGAGTGCATTAATGTGAACACACAAATAATGTTATAATGTGCATACTGGGAAACTATCCTAGCCATATATGTTCATAAATACATTGTTATGTATCAGATAATTGTGAAAGCAATTTATCACTCTGTATGTCAACAGTCAAGAGACTGATTTAAAGGACACTGTCATTTAATGCTATTAATATAATACTTAATTTTGAGCAATATTTAATTGATTTCCCACCATTGCTCCTTTAATCAGCTTCTGCAATACTGATTTAAAATGTCTCAAGTTTTATGGAAGAGGAAATTCCCAAACAAAATACCTGTCAGAGAGAGTTTCCTAACTTCCTTATTTGTCTGACAGTGATTCAGTCTGGTTAATGCTGACTCAGGTGTAAATATTATTTTTTTTTTTTCGTTTTAATGTTCCTGGTTTCATGTGGATACTCCCATTGACCTGATTCTTCTGGTAAGGGGTTTTCATACTGTGACTCATGAGCAATGTGAACAACTATAGGAAAACATCTGTTAGTATCAGGTAAGTTGATATTTACATTTTGTTTGTTCCTTCAGCTGAGAAATCTGGAAGATTTGCCAAATGTTAAACCTTGCAAGTCTTAAAGCTTCCTCTCACCTGAGAAACATTTAATGCCACATTTAATGGAGCACATTCTGAAGTGTGGAATATTCAGAGCTGACCTGAGGTGAGGAACAAACTGTGCAGGTGGATGCTCACCCTGGGCAGCAGCTTCATTCCTGCAGAGTCTCTGCTCCCACTGCTGCTCACTGTGTGCTCTGCTCTGGCCATGCACGTTGCAGCCGTGTCCTTGTGCCTGAACAAAAGCTGGCACAGCCCCAACAACTCTGCAATTCAGACTTCTCAGGTCTCTGTGAGGCTTCTTTATGCCTTGTTTCCTTTGCACTGCACAAGAAAATGTCTTTCTTGGCACTGCTGCTGGCTGATTCAGGCTGCTGTTGATGCCCCAGTGGTGCTGCAGTGACCCTCACTAGTTACCAGCAAAGTGGCACCAGTGCCATCCTTCACACAGAACCTTTTAACCTTTCCCACATCAGGTTAAAAGTCTTATTTTGTATTTCATCAAAGAATTCCTGCCCAGCTCAGCTATGTACCTTATTTTCTGTTCAAACCTTCATGTTTTTTCCTCATTAAATGCATTGCACTGCTTAAAACAACGTCAGGCAAACCCAGTAGTAGAGCCACAGATTCATGGTCCTGTGCTGTTCTGTATATTCTTGTTGTTTCCATCACTCTCAGTAAAACTGACTGAATACCCATGAATTGTCCTGGACTGCTTTCAGTGGAAGGCAGCAGGAATTTTTGCTCCAATTCTGTTCCTGTAAAGTTCACAGGAAACCTGGAGCTCTTTAAGGCAAAATAAGTAAAGGAGGATGATGTTGGTTTCTATACAGATGGATGAAAAATCTCTCCTCTTACTTGCAGATCTCTTTAAGCAATTGGATTCCAAAACAATCTTGCTGTAGGCTGAGTGTTAACACACATCACTGATAAACAAGGAAATCAGGGTCTTTTTTGGCCTCACCTGGTTCTAACTCAGCTATTTCTTTATCATTGGAGGTGCCATGTACTAAAAAGAGAGCCCCTGTTTTTGCACTAAATTAATTCCTTCTGTTTTTTGTAATGAACTGATTTTCCCTTGTACACTAGGCAAAGCTTCACCCCTCTAGGTTGCATCTTTCTTCTTTTCTGTGTGCTCTGAGTCCCTGTAGGAGAGGAGTGGCAGGCTGTGTCCTGGCAGAGGACAGTGCCAGGATGTTGGGCAGCTCGGGGCAGCCTGTGTGACATCGCTGTCCTGGAGCCGTGACAAACGCACCACAGACACTTTGTAATTTGAAGGCTAAAACTGAGATCTGCCCAAGCATTCTCAAGCAAGAGCCAAGAGGTAGAAACTCAGAAAGCAAAACCAAACCAGCCTTTTAGGCAGTGTCAGGAAGTTCCTGTAAAATTTGCCACAGGCAAAATCTGACTTGCTCGTTTACAAGATGTTTGATTTTTCTGAGAAGTCACTTTTTGTTGCTTTATGTCTTTGATTTTTCTTGGAAACATTTGGAGAGGCTTTATATATGATGGCTTCAGAAGGCTAAGAACCAAGAATTTCACTGCCCTGCATAAACCTGGCATTGAAAATATGTTTGTACAGCTGTCACCTTTGTCCCTTAAGCTATTCTCTTCTGTGGTCACTGAGTGTTTTTTATATGTCTGTCAGATGACAGCCCGGGAAGGGACACACCTTGTGGGAAGATTCTTTAAGTCTCTGCCCTTTTGACACCGTTCTGAGGAGGTTTTGAGGGCAGTCCTTAGTTATATTATACACTTTTCAATTCTACTGTCCTGGTTTAAAGCTGTTTTGCAGTATCACTGTGTGGAAGTAGTGGTTAGGTAAGGAGATGCTTAAAAATAAAGTTTTTTGCTAATACAACTGCTGCAAATTACATGCTGCTTTTTTTAGTTCTACTTTAATCTTTTTCTGCAGCAAGAGAAACAAAAAAAAAGTGGATATTCTAGGGAAATAAGTGATGACCCTATTTACAATGTGTATTGGATTTTTCTTGCTTTTCCCCTATGCTGCTCTTCAGTGTTCTTTATCCATGGGCATAGAAAGAGAAGCAGGTGAGGCAATCAAAACAGGGTGTGGAGCACTTATCCTCAAGATGATTTTGGGCAGTGGAAATCACAGTTAGTTGCAGCTAAGCAGTGGCATTTCTGATACCATCACTTTTAGTCATGATGTATGCATTTTTACAAAAGCTGAGATCTGTGTTTTTTCTAGCAAGGAAAGAAATAGGTCTCATGCAGGGGATTAAAAGGAATCTTTTTGTCTATATGTGCTTTGGCTGTTCATTTGTGAACACACCAACTGTGATTTCTTGGAAATCTTATCTTGGTGTACCCTTTCAAAGAACAGTGAAAAGCTCAGACAAATGCAGTCTGTGCTGGCAACAAGCTGAGAAGTCCCACATGAGTTTTATGAAAAAGCTTAAAAATGGGTTGAGGGATTCCACTAGGTGGGATTTTTGCTTTGTGGTGATTTTATTTTTATTTTTTAAGCCTTTTGATTCTGCTAAAACCCGATTTGGTAAATGATTCCATCTAAAACTCAGACTTCATTACCACTTGTAGTTTAATTTAGGTATGTTTTGCCTGTCACCTGCTCCCATTTATTTAAACAAAATCACTTGTTTCACTTTCTTTTTGAAGAAAGCATTTTCCGCTGTTTTGGCTGTATGAATATGCGTACACTTGGAACTAAGTGATACAAAGGGCTCAAATGACCTTGCCCTACTGCCTCCTAAGATTTTATTTTGCGTGACTTGCAGTGTGTTGGAGGGGCTGGGAAAGCAGTTTTGTCAACTGCTCTTGTCAAGAGTTGACAAGAGTTGTTTCGAGTCAAGGGTTATGCAGATTAATCATGTAATCATTAGCTCTGCCCCAGGCATGCCGTTAAGGAGGGCTCAGATGTCACTGGGCAAATAACTGCAGGGAAACCTGGAGCTAATAAAATGTGGAGAGTGGGTACATCACTCACCAGATCCGGGTCAGGAGTCCTGAACAGTTTTTCATTTTTAGCCCTTGAGGGGAGTGTCCATGGTCACACACTGATGACTAAACCCTCTGGAGTGCTCAGTGGGGCTATAAATACTGAGTGCACTATTTTGGTTGCAGTACCTGATGGGCACTGAGGGAAGTTCTCTGCCTCAGGAGCAGTGTTCCTGCCTTTGGGGTTTCCAGCACATCCCGTGCACTGTGCTGCTCAACCACATCCACGTGCAGGTCAATGCTGCAGGGGCAACCAAGGCTCTTTTGGTTTTTAACTTGTTGCTTGTACGTCAAGTGTTAGCCAGTGGGAGTTTCTAAAAGACTTCAGCACAATCTGGAGGCTGAATGCTTTTATCTTTTTTATTTCCAGCAGAACAGACCTGTGATGAAGAACATTATTGTTCTTTGCATAGCATTATTGTATATAGTCCTAATTTCTGAAAAATACTAATTACTTTTCACAAACCTATGTACAGCGTAGGTCAGCACATTAAACAAGTTTATTTTGAGATATCGGCATGTCTACAGGTGTGAGTGTTAGGCAGGCATTATAGATTAACCCTAGTTAACATCATGTGCAGGGTTAGCAGGTATTTTTTCACAGTCCTTTAATTTTTGGAGTAGCTACAAGAGGAAAGCACTGAAGTAGAGATATGTCTTACTTGCTATCACTGTGTAATATTCCTACTCCCACCCTTAAATTTTTACCCATTATATTCCTGTTATTAATCTTTCACTGGATTTGATTGCTTATGTGGGCAGAGACCTGAGGGAGGTACCTGGCCTGGGGGCTGCTTTGTCTCTCTTTAATGAGGTTCAGTTTCTGGGGTGATCACTGCCAGGCTGTTCTGTGAGCACTGACAGGATAAACATGCTGACATTGCCAAGGAGAACAAAGCAAAGTGTTCTCAGGTGCTGAGCCGTGTTCTGATGCTCTGGGCTTTGTGAAGGAACTTCTAAAAGCCCCCAACAAAGATCCAGGTGGGTAACGTTTAAATTTGAGGCATGTGTGCCCGAATGCTGCTTTGAACAGATTATGTATGCCTTTGACAGCTTCTGGGTCCTGAAATAGGAAAAAAAAAATCAACCCCAAACCCAAAAAAACCCAACAAAAAAACCTTCTTGTTTTTGGCTTGGTTACTGTGCTGGGTTTTTTGGCAGTGTTATATAGAAGGAGCTGTACCAACTGCAAAATGGGAAAATAATTTGAAGTCTTTTTAGACAAGGATTATGTCTCTGTGTCCTGGGGACTAATATGAGGATTTGACAGTTACCCTTGAAGGAATCTGAACTATGGGACATTTGAGGAAAGAGCCTAGGGACTGGTGGGAACAGTGTTCTGGCAAGTGCAGCTGCAAAAACATGGAGCTGTTTCTCCCTAAAGATTTGGAGGAAAATATTGGTGTTTCCTTTCACAGCAAATCTTGGGATGTGTAAAAGGAAAAGAGGAAGACGAGGGAGCTTTCACTCTGCCTAATAGTATTTCTGAAGGGAGTTTGTTAAAGCTTGTGAGTCATATGATGTTATCACAGAGTATTTGTTCTTTGATTTCTGCTCTTCATTTCCATTCTGACAGTTTAAGTCTGGGTGAGAGAATTTCTCTCTTGCTCTTACCTTTTCTTCTGTTCCAAAGTAGCTGCAACAAAGCCTTTGAAAACTGTGTTCTTAATGGGTGAAAGGGAGACTTTCCCTGTCATCTCTGCTGAAGGCCAGTACTTCAGGATTCCTAGAAGAGACATTTCTGTGCCATCATTATCTTTTGGATTCATGGTGTCCTCTACCCAGTATCTCTTTGGAGGGAGACTTTCGTGATAATTCAGCTGCTTACTATCAATATATGAGTAGGGCAAGACTGAAAACTCCTATTAGAGTAAGAAGGGATAGAAATTAGCCCCACCTGAGAGACACACACAGACATAGAACCAAACCGAACTTTCAGAGAAATTAATATCTTTACTTGAGTGCCATAAGCTCTCCTTTGGCCCTCACCTTTCTAAGTAACAAAATGAAAGCAGTTTTCAGTTCTGCTCTCCACAGAAACACATCCCTAGAGGATGGAAGAACATGAAAAACACAACTGTGCTTTTAAATTATAGTTTACTGAGATAAAGTGCCATTGTCAGTAACCACATTCAACAACACTATTAGCTGGAGACATGGAGGTAAAAGCAAAACCAAGGGGAAGCATTGTCTTTTTGCCTTAAGACCACACAATTAGTGAAATGGTTAGTTGAGGCATTTTGAAGCTAGAATTTAAGAAATTATTGAAGTATTGATAACTGTTTGTAATACCAAATACACAGGGGCTGGTTTGTTGGTGAGTAGGATGGAGCCTGTCATTTTCAGAGGTCTAGTGAGAGTGTGGGGATGAGCTGGTGAGAATATTGACTTTTACAAATGAGGCTGTGTATTTGGGCAGAAGAGGTCATAAGATGTGTTATGAAGTGAAGCATTTTTTGTGCTGTGCTTGTTCTTTTTACCCCCTTAAATCAGATTTCTACACACTGCAAATGATGTGCAGGTGAGATCAGGAAGTCTCAGCTGGAAAGGGGTTTTACCTGTTAAAAACAGTAAAAACCCCTTTACTTTCTCTCTTTTGTATGACCTAGGGCATCATATCTCCAGAACTGATTTCAGTTCCCAGAGTCTTCTCTATGAACTAAAAGGAAAGACTTATACTCCCTATTACAGCTGAGGAGATGTTGAGTGACAATATTTATTGCCTGTAATTTTGAACAATATTAATATCTAATTTATGCCTTTCATGTAATAGTACAAGATTTGCTGAGAAGAATAGTTTCATGAGCTACTGGCTTGTTTGGCAGAGCTGTCCTGACTGTTCACTTGCTTGCCCTCCCCTCAGTTCAGCAGCCATTCCTGTGTTTTCTTTGTGCAAGTGTTGGCCTATCCCAGACTGTTGAAACCACCACAGAAACTGACTGTGTTTCTTAAAAAAAAAAAGCAAAACAAAAAACCCCACAAAAAGCTAAAGAAACACTTGATCTTTTTTCTGATTGGCTTTACAGCACAGCTGGAGTTGTTCTGCTGTTAGTTCATTGCCACACATGGACAGAACAGATGACCCAGCTCAAACTGACTTTGCTGCTAATATGTCATGAAACTTCACTGAGCATTCATGGTGTTGTTTCAGTTTCCATTTTCCACAAAAGACTCTCACTTTGTTTTCATGCAGTCACTGGAAAACTATCTCTAGAGCTGCTGGAGTATCCAAGTGTTCCTCCTTCAATAGTGGATAAATGTTTAAGGGAATTAAGTCACCTGGCAGAGTGGGTTCTGAGCAAAGCTCAACTGCTTGTGGTGAATACCATTTCATTTCTTGTGTTGCTGGGTAAGTTGTGGCTGTATTATATTGTCAGGCAGGGACAGGTTTTGTTGTGGAAGGTAGTTTATTATGATCAAGTAAGAGCTAATTGACAGAGGCCAGATTAACCCTTCTTCTGGATGGCCCTTGCCAAGGCCATTTTGGAAATACTAATAAAGGATTAACTCCTTATTCTCTGCAGACTAATCTTTCCAAGATCCTTCTATAGAAAATGAAGTTGTTCTGGGATTTCAAATTAACTCAATTCTTGTATGCCACAATTTATTTCAATATGGCGTATTTCATACACAGATATTTTTCTACTGGCTATGCCTTCCAGCTGACCTGTCCCTGCTGGCCTGACAGTGCAAATCCATAAAATACAAATTATTAACAAAAGTTCCAGTTGGAGATCACGGATTGAGTTGTGCTCCTCCAAAGGTGTGAATTAAGAGTACCTGGGCTGAAGCTGTTGCAGTGTTGAGCCAGACACTCTGAATGCAGAACTTGGGCTGCAGTTTCTGCTTAATATCATCCTTTGGTTTCCTGCTGAGCTGGAGTGATGAATACTCTTATTGCTGTAATACTATTGTTATCAAAGCATTTGTGTAGGCAGTCTTTGATGGGAAGTTGATAGGGAGGTAGAACAGCAAATAGCTCTAGGTGCACAAGCAAAAGATACCTTTTGTTTTCAGAGTATCTAAAAGCCATGTCTTGTCTTCTTTGTGACTGAATTTTCTATTTCAGGAGTGCTGTGAGGAGGCTTAATGTCTTTCTGCAAAATCTCTGTTGTACACTCATAGAGTTGCTTTCTTCTTGTCTTTTTCCTTACCATTGGAAAACAGCCTTTTGCTGTTTGTGGAGGCACTAATCAGTGGGTTACATTAGCACAGCATTTCTTTATACATAGTGAGAATATGTCATGATGTGTGTAGTTTCACCACAGAGAGCATCACAGAGCAAATATCTGCTTAAAAAGCAGTTAAGGGCTACAAAACCTGAAAGATCAACTGCCTGGGGAAACAAAGTTTACTTTGAAAAGGAGCAAAGAGAGCATTGTGCTTGGTGTGTTCAAAGTGCTTCTTTGTAAAAAAGGCAACAAACTTCAATACAGTTGAACACCTGCTAGGAGAAGAGCTATTTTCAAACGTTTGAAACTTTATCAACACCTCTTGGGGTATTGTCTTAGGTCTCCAGTACTTCAGGAGGGTTTAGCTTCTGATTTAGGCTAGAAGCACATGCAAAATGATACTTGTACTTTACAAACCATCATCTAACCTTTTAAAGGATCACTAGGGACCAGAATTTACCACCCTTCATTTTTGTTCTGTGTTCACATTTTCGATGGAATAGGCTTTACCACCCTTATCTACTCTCTGTCCTGCCCTTTCCTGCCCTGAAATAAACTGCTTGCTTGTACTTTATGGTACTGACACCCTCTTCTTTCCACAGCATTTGTTTTTTTCTCTTAACAGACTTTATATACTTAATGATGGTAATAAGCAATAGCATAGCAAAAATACAGGGCTTGTGACTCTCAGAGACTATGAGCCATTTTTCTTGAAGGTTATGGGAATGGAAAATCCAATTCTGTTTTCTGGATTCTGCCCTGTGTCACTGCTGACAATGCCTTGGTTATAACATGTTAGGAAGCACGAACTTACTAGAAACTAAATACTATCTCCTCAGTTCTGAGGATTTTTTGGTCATGTTATAGTTATGTTTAATAAGAGAGCTGGGAAAAAGATTGTAACCTAATTTTCTGACTAAAATCTACTTCATTGATCTCTGCACAGACACAGAATGAAGTTTATGGAACTCTTTTCTGCCTCTTCACAGTCTGTTTTTTCCAGCAGACTTTTTTTAGTGCCTTTTAACTTCCTTCATTAATTGCCTTTCTCCTTGATTAATTTCCTCATTTAGGATATCTGTGTATTTTGTTTCTTTGTAGAGTGACACACCTTAATATGCTATTTTTATTTGTTTAGGGAAGCACACAATAAAGATAAAAATACTAAAAATAAAAAAATGTTGGACAGCTCTTACCTTTGGTTTAACTGCATTAACATATATCTATTTGTCCCATATATTTGATGACTTGATGTGCAATTTCATGCAATTATATTTACTTTCAGCTGCCAGCACCTTCAACTAATTTTTCAAGGTTTGAAGAAATAGAATGGCAAAGAAAGAAAAAAATACAGTTATAATCATGGATGAATAAAAGGATGTGTGATTGGAAGGCCATTAATTTATTTGAGACAAGAATCATCCCTAGGTACGTTTAAATTGCTCCTCATTACTTATTTCTATTGCTTCATTATTTTTTTTTATTACTTTAGAAAGCATCTTGACTTAGTTATGAAACCTGTTCTTTGAGGAAAGTCTTTGTACTTAGCTGTCAGCTCTCTGTAGGTATTTCTAGGAATAAATGCCTTAGAAATTTCCTTCCCTTGGAGCAGCTCAGGCTCTGTGCCATGGAACCGTCCCTGGTGCTGGGCATGGCAGGGCCATGTTTAACTGCAGAGTAGCTGGAGAGGCCAAGCCTTTGGAGCAGAGCTGAGAGCACAGGCTCCATGGGCTGGAAGATCTGGCAGGGCTGAGCTGTGCCAGCAGCCCTTCTCCTCCTCCCCTGCACGGTGACATTTCCATCTGCTCCGCGTTACTGGCACACGCGGAACACCTAAACATGGCCCATCACACCCCTCCTGCCAGCCCAGGATTGTTTCCAGCACAAATTACAGGCTCAGCTCTGACCAAGGAGGGCAGGGCTTGGTCCTTGTACCTTTTTATGGCATGGCAAATAGCTATGCAATCATCCTGCAGTAACAGTGCAAGAATACAAATTACAGGCCAACCCAGACTGCTGGTGTCTCGAGGCAATCGGCTGTTTCTGTCAGCTTCACTCTTTGCTAGTTGTTCCCCAAAAGGCAGATGGACACAAAGGGAGTGTCCAAGGCCCAAAGAGGTTCTGTGTAGGTCTAAGGTGCATTTTGTAGGTATTGGTGAAATAAACTGCCTGAGAATAAACTATTGGTAATGTGTTATATTGTTGTTAAAAGATTGTAGAAGGCTCCTTCTCCAATTTCAGCTGCAGATAAGTGTGGGGAAGTAGGTAGTAATTAATGGAAGTGAAATTGAGTCAGAGGAGTCATCCGTGTCCAGAAAATGCCAGAAAATCTGTATTTCTGCTTTCTGATCCAGTGCAGATGTCAGAGCATCACTTAATTTAGGGTCTGTTAGTAGTTACTGCAGAGCTGGTGAGGAGAGGATCACAGATCCATGGGGCAAAGCATTGATGTCTATTAGGTAATGGTAAAACATTAAAAAAAACAATTCTGACTTAAAGAACTAGATACAACGCCAACCTTACAGGAAACTGCTTCCTCAGGTGCTGTTAGTTGTCATGATCTTTCAATATATGGTGTAATAACAACTGTACATCTCTAGAAAATCATTCACAGCACACATGGGGTAGGAAGGACAGATGCACTCTCTTGCCCTAAGGTTACTTGGAATGAAGAGATGTTTTCTTCTGTCACCCAAGGGGAAAAGAGGAGGCCTGACTTTAATTCAAGGCCTTGTGAAAATCAGTGTGTGTGAAGGTGAGGTAGAGTCACCAGCACCAGTTTGATCCCCCTGTGGATGCTGGAAGGTTCCAACCCAAGGTGTTGGCAGGAGTGACAGTCATTTCGAAGTCTGAAGCATCACAACACAAAGAATTGATGGAAATGAAAAAGTGTTGGTTTGGAACAAAAGAAAACTATTTCAAATGACTCTGCTGCTTTGAATCTCCTGGTGAGTTCCATCTTCTGTCATAAGACTACAAGCTGTTACAAAATGTGCTTTTTATTTTTAGGATTACCACAGCACAAAAGTTTAAAGCATTAAAACTTTCTTACATAGGCTTATGTTCTGTGGAGAAAAACAAAACCTCTCCTCCAGCTGGTGAATAAGACTTGGGTTTCAAGAACAGATGAGCAAAGAGCAATATTTGGAGAGTGGGCTTTGAGTGTGGGGTTACTTCTAGTTTTATTTAGCTATGTATTAGAGATGCACATTGTCTTTTCAGTTGCATATTCTAATTTTCTTGTACTATAATGAACTTGAGCACACAAAACAATGGCATTTTGCCCATTTCTCATGTAAAGCCTTGGAAGCCAGAAAGCACAACTCTCATGCTGTGAAGTATTGGTGTGTGAAACATTATCCAAAACAACTGTAATTAGAAGCTACTAACTCAACCCTATATTTAAAATCTCTGAGGATTGAAAAGCAATAAAAAATTATGGATAATGTAAATACAATTGAGAAAAATAATTTACTGCTAACATTTTATAAAAATATTTAAGTCTTCCATCTGTTTTTTCTCTTCTCAAAGGTATAAAAATAAATCTATTAACTTATAAACTGTGCATACAGGAATGATTTAGATCAGAATCTTTCCTGAAGCTTTTGTTGTCTTTTGTCTCTGTCTCCTTCTGGCAGGGGGTGTGGGGATTGTGTGGAGAAAGCTGTTGGTGTTGTTTAGAAGCACATTTAATTCTCCTCTATGCCATTCTTTCTTGCTTGCTTATGTATCAACTTTCTAAAAACCTCATTTTAATGATCCTTTTTGTACAGAGCCAGCATCAGCTTGGGGAGACTTGTGAGGGGATCTGCAACCTGCTTTGAGCTTTCAGCTTGGTTACAGCCACACCTAATTCTGACATGGATTCTGCTGCAGCACAGTGTGAGTGTTCCAGTTTCTGGAAATTACACAAATATATTAATTCATTATTCTGATGGCTCCAACAATAAATATTTCATTTGGTCGACTGGGGAGCGGAGAGAGGATAGGGAACAAAAAATCCTTACAGAAATGTAGCCAAGCAGAGAGAAGGCTGAGAGATGCAATGATTTATAGTCTTACTGGAGCAAAGTTGTGTGATCTTTAATGCTGTGAGGAGTAGTGGCTTGCCTGTGACATCAAGTTTTAGATGTATTGTCCATTCTGGTTAGACTTTGGAACACTGGAACATTTTAGCAACATTTCACCAATTGTTACCACAGAAAATAATCTATTTTAGCCCCTAGCTAAGTTATTTCTGAGAACAACCATCCTTCCTTAAAACACAGGTTTTACATGTTGCTACTATTCTCAGATAATGGTTTTTGTAGAAACCCTTGAGGAGTTGTACAAATACTGGTTGAAACTTCTTTATTTATTCATAACTAAAGATCTGTGGCAAGACCAGGATTTTTTTAGAAGCAAGTGTGCATCTTTCCTTAAAATCATCTATTTGGCTTCTGTGTGAGCACTGAGCTGGCCCAGCCTGATCCGGGTGAGATGTGGCCTCTGCACATGTCCAGTGTTTGATCACTGCTTTCCAACATCTTTGGATGTTTGTAGCTATTTAATATTTTGATATAGCTGTGTTTCTATTGCCTGTCTCTGCTTTCATAATAGCATGTGTGCACATATGAATTTACAGGACTGAAAAATGATCTAGTCTCACCTTAACTGCACCATAGAGAGGTGAAAATCTGAAGGAAACAACTGATCTCATAAAATATCTGTTCCTCCTCTGGCACAGTTATGATCTGACATCAGTTGTTTCATCTGCTCAATTCCAGCTCTGCCTCCTTGAGGGAGGCTGTCTTGTGATATGCTGGGATTTTGAAAAGTGTGACAAAGTAAGCAATTAAGACTTCTGCCTCAAAAATACTTTGATTCCAATGATTAAAAGTCATGCTTGTGTAGAGCTTACTGTTGTAAGGGTCTAGAAGTGCTTCACATAAATAACTGTAAAGGAAGAAACACAATGACTTGTTGGTTTCATTGCCTTCAATTTATCACCAGATGATAAACCACTAATATATGGCAGCTTCAGAGGCTTGAATAGTTTTGATGATATAAGGGAAGAATGCCTTACAAGGCAGGGGTATGAGCTTTTTGTGAGTGACTGCAAGGCTGGAAGATACTGCCAGCTGAAAACTGAGGAGGTCCCAATAAATGCAGTCAAGAGCTGTGCTGAGGAACTTGTTAGAAAATACCAACATTTGAGCAACTACTAAAATGGACTCTTATCTTCTTGTTTCTTTTGCATTTTCTGATTAAATTCTAGCAGATGCAGTGTAATGCAGAGCCATCATGCTGCAGAGTGCTGGAGACTTTTAGTTTGTATTTCACTTTTAGTCAGTGAAATATAACAGCCTTAATAAGCTGCCCTTAAAGAAATTTTGCTTGACTTTTTTTGTGATTGTAGCTGAGAACCCTTTAGTGAGACAAGAACCAGTTCATTAGTGCTGAACTACACTTTGGTGTTTATTGAGTAGTGCTCTATGATGTCCACAAACAGAGATGTCACTGTCAGAGTTTGGGGAAATCTCTGCAGAAAGCTTGTTGATGCTGTCTGACTCCTGAAGCTGGTGCATTTCCCTGTGTTGCAGGCATGTGGCAATATAAAAATGCTGTGCTGTACCAGGGCTGCTCTGTGCAAGTCTGAACCATGGAGCAGCTGGAGCCAGAAAACTTTCTCAGTGTCTGAGGAGGACAATTTACTGTGGTGAGCTAAATGAAATTAGAAAACTGTGTTCTCTCCTGTGTGTCTGGGATGTTCAAGTGTGCTGTTTTTCTCAATCCAAGCATTTCTTGCACTTTGTGAAAGATCAATTTTTAAATTTATTTTTTTAAAGACTAGATTCTGCTAATAGTGAGTTTCTGCTGTTTCTATAGGAAGCTTTTTTTAGTCAAAATATCTTTCTTCTTTCTATGAAGAAATGCACAAAACAGTTGAGATGATGAAGGAAACTGGTGCTGTTCTTTAAACTGAGGTCACTGATCTCTGCAGTTTCAATTCCAGCAGGAGATCCACATGTGAGACAGTGTCTGGATTCCAGAGACAGTTTTACACAGACTGTCAAACATGGGAAGTTGGGGTCCAAATGACTCAATAGGCTGAAATAAGCAGTTAGATGGGCGATTGCAGTCAGAACCATGACAGTGACCAAATTAGTCCTGTTTCCTTTGAAAAAAAGAGGAAGAAAAAAGATCTGGTGTTACACTGCATGACTGAACTCGGATGTTCTCAAGCTCCACAAAAGGAATATGACTGTAAATGCAAATTCAAACTTTTTCAATGGGCTCAATCCCCAGGGAGAAACAGGAAGGCTTTGTGGGTCATTTATACTTTATCCATCACTGGTGCCATTGCTGCCTCTCCTTATTTGTTTTAGAAAGAGATCTACTCAGGAAATTAAGCTGGAAAAGGAATTTGAGGCAATGATTGGCACCATGGTGGAAAATCTTTACAAAAGGAGGTCCACTTGTCCCTCTCTCCCTCTTTGATTCTTTACTTCAAAACCATCAAGCTTTGTGCTATTTTTAGGCTACAAAATATGTAATGTGGCCTGTGCTGGGTTTACCATGGCACTCAGGATGACTGCATTGCTATTCTTGCAACAGCTATGTTGCAAGAAGCTTCAGAGAGAGATGTTTTCTTACCTATCATAAACCCTAGCAATTTAAAATAGCTATCAAAACTCTTGCTCCTTCAGGAAGCAGTTAGGCAAGAACTGTGGTTTCCATTTAAGAAAAAATAAAAAGGCAGTTTGACCCAAAGCAATGGAGCAACATTTTCAGCAGTAGAATACAACCACCAAAAGTATTTTCTTTCTAGGCCATATACAGGTTTGAGTTTCTTGTTTTGTTTCAGCATCTTTTTAAGTCAGTAAAACATAAAGCAATACCAGCTTTACTCGGCATGCTTGTATTTTTTGTGTAAGTCAGATCTTTTTGCCTTCCTCTCTTGAAGGCTACAGGATTGTTTCCAAACAGGCTGATGCTTCTAAGGGTCAGGCGCCTTACAAAGAACAAACAAGGGACTAAATTTTGCTTTTGCTTATGCTGGGTTCATGCCAGAATAACTCAGCTGATGTTACTGGACTTACTTACCCTTGTGCAAATCCAGAGTAAGAGAATAAACTGAGCTGTCCCTTCTCTTGCTGTGAGGAGGAAAAAAAAGTAAAAGAAATTTATTTCTGTGAGGTATTTCTCTTTTGTTAATTTAGGCAACAGTGAAACTGCTTTTACTTGCTGGTTTTGCTCTATCTTTAGCTGTAGTTATCCTTCTGAATTTGTGTTGGAGTTCCTTGTGAATATCAAGACCTCAGAGTTTAAGGAAAGATTATAAAAGGGGGTTCACATGGCTGAGACTTTTCAACATTGTGGGAAAACACCCTTAGTGAACAAACTGGATAAATCCACTCAGTCACATTGCCTGTGTCAGTCCCTGCTCACTGTTTGCTCACATCCATTTCTTTGACTGATCCTGAGCAGAGGAGGCTTTTTCTCAGCAACTGTATCTTCATTCTGAAACTTGGTGTAGGAATTTAAGCAGCAGTTTAAATCATGTTACAAGTACTTCCAGCTTGTGGCTGGTTTGTAGGCTGACATTCCCTATTTTATGACTATTTTATGACCCCTGGAAGCAGGATTCCAGTTGACTGCCCACTACAATTGCTACGGCACAATGTGCCACTGTGGCTTCTGCTCTCACCCCATTTCTACAGCAGAATCTGGGTGTGAACAAACCAAATTAAATTGTAGAGTCATGGAGCAAAAGAACTCCTTACTGTGGGAAAGGTGCTTTGGTCATGGGAATCCTTTCTTATCCTTCAGTTTCCAGCCATTTTGGAGTGCAGTGAGAAGGGGAATTAGAACAGCAATAATTACCTTGGTAGGGAGATCAAGTCCAACCTCCCAGCTGAAGGAAGGCCAGGCTCAAGTATCTAGGATGTTGGGAAAAATCCATTTCCCATTCCTGAGTTTGTGTGGGAAGCATACATAAACTTGGATGTTTGGTTAGAACAATGACATCAGCTCTATCCTGTTTTCCCCCTGCTGCATTTCATCTGCTGTTTAAACTCTGTTACTTTTCTTGACAAAGAACAACAAAGATTTCTAATTACCTCTGTCCAGATTGCTGTAACTTTTTCATTTCAGCAGTAATAGGAACTGCTAGTAAGAGGGACCATTGGACTGGACTTTTATGTACTTTTTTTAACAATGTTCTCAAACTCCACTTAAGGAAGTATCAATTTTAATTATTATGTAAATAATAAAAGAAGCAGCACCAAAATAAAAGGCTCACATGTAATTACATAAATAGCAGAAGTCGTAGAAAACTTTGATGTCCTGTACACTTTAACAAAACCTCTTGGCATTTTTCCAGTTCCAGGCTGACTGTGAAATTCAGTCAATATGATTTAGAAAATACATACTACATATTCAATACCCATAAGGAATCCAAGCTGACAGGGTACATTTGCATAGGTCAATACCACTTAAAAACAATTTCAGTACAGTGATTCTGAAATTAACTTTCTAATAATTGTATCACTGCCTGGGCAACTGGAAAAATTGACTGATATGTTTAGACTCAGTGGAACATGTCTAAGAAGTAGAGCTACAAAATTTGTCACTTCAAAGTTTTAGTTGGATCATGGACAGATTTAGAAGTCCAGGCCTGTTTAATGTCAGAGTTACCCCAGGACAGAAACCCTGCAGCCCTCCCAAAGACATCAAGCAGTATCAGTAAGAAAAAGAAACCAAATAATTTTTGCTGAAGGTGCTGCATGGTCTTGGAAGAATCATGAAAGCTCACATGGCAGTTCTCTTTGCAGTAATGAAAGTGTCTGCTACTGCAGGCTGAGCTTGTTTATTTATTAAAGCTGGATGTGCAAGTACACACCAAGAGACCTCAGCATCACACAAAGAAAGTTCCTTAACTCCGTCCATACTGAACCTGAGTAATCAAAGCTGTCATTAACCTTGCTACCCTTCTTCCCTAGAATGATTTCTATCTAAAGCTGAAACACATCAGTAGGCAGCAGTATCAGGCAGGAGCAGGTTTGTGGGTGTTGAAAACAGATGCAGCCTGCGAAAATATTTTAATAATATGTTTTTAATTTTGCATGGGAGCTGGCTATGCATTTGGACTGGATCTTGGGAGGGAGGAGGAGAGCCTCAGGCTCCCGCCCACGCTTGTTTATCACAAAGCCCTTTGACATTCTCCCCAGGGGAGGAAAAAAAAGAATAAATTCAGTGAAGCAGAGGCAGAACTGTAAGCAGTATCTCAAAGCAATGATGCAGGTGAGGGGCCTTACAAAGCCTCAAAGAGAAGTTTGTTTGCCAGATCTCCAATGTGGCTTTATCTGTACAGATCATCAACAGGAATGAGGGAGAGAAAGGGAAGGATGTTTTCAGAATCTCCAAGAACTCCTTGACACAGTAAAAGTAAGATTTCAATGCATTTTCATGGATTCCAAAAGAACTCTAAGGGGATCTGAGGAAAGCAGGCAAGGTGTGTAAGGGATTTTTCGTGGCTCAAACCTCAGGTCAAACCCAGATGGCAGCAGCACCCTTGGGGCCAGACAAGCAGAGATGTGGTTTGTGTAAAATTTCCTTACCTTCACAGATTGTAATGGTTTCTGGGTATGTAACAGGGTTTTTAATCCTTGTGACCCTGCCAAGAGTATCTAAACACCAAGGATTTTGTTTTCTATCCATAGTTCTTGCCATCTTTTTATTTCTGATGTACTAATTTAATGGGTTTTGTCAAATGCTGTCAAATAAGGGATGTTAAAAAGCATTTAAAAATACATAGTGCTGAGGCTATTTCATAGCACATTAAATATTTTTCTACCTTGGCCTCAATTAGAAGGTATTAATTTCACTTACATCTCAAAACTGTCAGATGTGTATCTCCTGTCTTGGATTTTTTTACTTGAAGCTTTTTATTTAAAAATCTAAACAGAAAGAAAGGGTTGCTTTCTACCAGGAGTCATCTTGAAAAAATTAATAACAAATGTGCTTTCAGCTGGAAACAGAAGCTTTATGGGGTAGGATGAGTAACTCTGGAGTAGTGTGATATGATCAGCTGTGCTGAGCATTTAGATTTCCTCTGTGTGGGTCAGATGCAGCCCAATGTTGTCCAGTCCAGTGGCCTGTGCATAGGCTGCCAGTCAAGACTGAAAAGAGATTATATCTTTGCTCCTAAATAGGATTAAGGGTAATCCCAGGCTTGAAGGATGTGAGTGTGACACCTGGAAAACCCTTGAATAGGTATCATTTACTGGCACCTTGCCATTGGAAAAACTTTAGACTAATGAAGCCTCCTGTGTGCCTGGGGGTAATTTTGTGTATTCTGTGCTTTGATTATGAGCTGAGCTCTCAGGTGCCATATTCATAGTCCAAGCTGGCAAGGAAAATCAGCCACCAGTGCTGGGGGCTTTTTACAGCACCAGAGTTTCTATTTAGGATTGAAATTCTATCCTTAGGATAAAAGAAGTCACACTCTTCACTGACTTAGAGCTCTACAGTCAATTCCATGCCCCTCAAGTGTTTGCAGTGTCTGGAACTAACATGTCAGAATATCAGCTGAAGGTAATAGAAGTTTTAGATGAAAAAGAGCTTTATGGATCACAAGCTTGGGTTGAAATATTAGAGATGTTTAAAGGTTTCTGTCCGAGATCCTTAAATTCATGGTAAATATAAACAGAAATGTCTCCAAGGCTTCATGAATGATAAATAAGAAACTTGGCACATTTGTTAAATATAAGAGCTCCTGGGTACTGATACTCAAGCTAATGCTACAAAACGAATGCTACAAGTGTGCAATAAAACTAGGAATATAATTTATAATCCACTTCTGCTGGGCAAAAAGGTGTAGCCAAAGAAAGATGGGAAGGCTAAAATTTTATAATAGTGTGAGTTGAAAAGTTGGGAAGCTGTGAACACGTTAACAAAACTAAAGAGCTGCTGTGGTGTGGAGCTTGGTTCTCAGAGCTGTGACCAGCGCTGTTCTGGGAGCTCAGAGACTGGCAGGGAGTCAAATATTTCTTCCTTCTGCAGCCCCAGTGGTCCTAACATTGCTCTTTGGGGAAAAAGTGCTTTTTCATGTTGAACATATGGCATTATCTTGAGCTGACTGACTGCTTGATGAATATTATTAAAAAAGGACGAATCTTATATCGAAGAAGGCCAAGAATGCAACTTCATTTCCTCTTCAATCTAAAAAAAAAAAAAAATTGGCTTTTATTTGTACAGATTTTATTTGGAACACACATGTATGGCATATGTAACATCATCAACTAGTTACTGGGGGTTTATCAAAGCATTTGAAAGCATTTGGAACAAAATAAACCAAACCAGTAACTCAGTGTGTGGAGTGGTGGGAATTTGTATCCAGAGCTTGTTGGCTTCTGTTTTGTAAGGGTGCATCAGTTAAGAGAAGCAGCAGAGTGGAGGCCTAGACTTCAAGAATATTCCTAGCACTGTTATGTATAGCGTATAATATCAGCATTTGAAACTTTAAACTATAGCTGTGTGTATTTTAAATACTCTTTCAAACCAGTCAATTTTCCTGTGTCACACATCCCATTCCCAATAAACACGGAGCAGACTCTGAGTGCAAACCATTGCTGCTTTCTCATCTGGCAAAAGGTGACCCCCAAGTTCTCCCCAAGGTGAAGTGATCTTTGTGCTGTTGTGGGGATGCCTTGAAAATGTCACTTGCTGAAAAAACAGCAGCACCTTAAGTGGCTTGGCATTTGCATACTACAAATGGCATATGGAAAGTAGGTGGATTTGAGAGCTCAGCATTTGATGTAGAAAGTTTTGTGTAAACAGTAAGTAGTCAGTGTGCTGTGTGGTACTGAAGGAAGAGACAATAGGACAGCTCTGCAAGTAAGAATTCTGCCCCTAAATGCCATTTTCAGGTCAGTTATTGATCTGTTTATTTCACAAAGTGCTCAGCTGTGCACATTGTGTCAACTTTAAATAGCTTGGAGCTGATTTCACTTGAAAATGAAGAGTAATTTTATTATGTCTGTGGAGTTAACAGTGTAAACAAACCAGTTTATGGTCCTATCATTTGGGTAGTTATCTTGTTTTTTGGTGGGCTTTGGGGGTTTTTTGTTTGTTTTTTTTTCCTTCATTTATGGTGGTTAAATGCAATTTAAGAACAATGAATTGCAAAGATTATGATAGCAAGACTAAAATTAGGTTACTGTGGACGTGCTGCTCATTATCCAAATGCTCAGGCTGGACCAAGGGCTCAGAGAGAAGAGCTCTGGTAGATGGACTTGTTTAACCCTTGGTAGCTGAGCTCTGCTGCTCACCATTTGTTTGTCAACCCATTGAAAAGTTTAGTTGAAAACAAACCCAGTTCTGTTTCTGTACCAGGCTTTGCACAGCAGCTGTGAGTCTGGGTTTGCTGCTTTCATTGTAACCTCTGGCAAAGGGCTGCTGTGAATGTCTTGGGACAGTTCTTTTTCCAATCTCTTAAGGAAAATCCACACAAGAAAGGTGATGTAGGGAAAAACCTTGCTGGATTCTTCCTGTCATAGAGGATCTACTGATTTTTCCACTTAATTTTCAAAGTAAGTGCTCCTGCATCCAGAACTTCTGTAAAATTCACTGTATTTACTTAGTATCTTTAATTTTATTTAAAATAACATGAAGAAAATAAAATCTATCCTTTCTTTTTGCAGTGCATATTTTTAGGACCAGACATTTTCACATTTTTTCCCCAGGGTGTTCTGAACAATTTGTTTTATTTTTAATGTAATGATAAGTCAAAGTGAGGCTTACAGAATCACAGGTCCAGATATATGAAATACAGTCATCCATCAGAAACCCTCAGTGGGGCAATTACAGCCCCCACATCCTCCCACAGCAAACCATGACTGTAGGAGAAGAATTTTTGAGGGCTGCTGCTGACATTAGACAACATGAAGTACTCTTGCTTCAGCCTTCACGAAATCACCTGCTATGAGTCTTAGTGATTATTGGAATGTGGGTTTTTTTTTACATTAGTACCATGTTTTTACATACTTTTCAGTTTATTTCAGCATCTGTCTTAATGACGTCTGTTTAAATGAGATATGAATCTGTTTTTCAGGTAGTTTTCATGTTTTTTACAGAGCAAACACAGCTTGAAATACTTTTTCAATATAAAGTACAGTGCATATGCAATACTTCCTCTCCACTGAGTGCCCTCAGCATTGTTCTTCTACCCAATTTATGTTTTCATTCCTTCCCAATATCCTCCTTGCTTCCTGAAAGCCAAGAAGACCCCCACTGTCATCATTCCTTCCCAGTGCTTTCCAATGTTCTCCCTTCCCGTTTCAACAACTCTAGAATCTGATTTTCAGGAGATGCACATTTGATTGTCACGTGGATGGATGTAAGGCCTGACTTTGTCTAACCACATTAAAAATAAAACTGTGGTAAATAAGGTCTAAGATGTTACTCTGATTCAAACAAAGAGTGTTGTGACCTGCACAGACTGCAGAGCCCCGAGGTGCCAGAAAAATCCTCAGCAAGGAGTGGTCAGGTCCAGAATCTTGCTGTGCCATCCACAGAGCAGTGAGGCCACGCTTCTGTGAGTGCCCCTTAAAGGAAATGGTTCATGGGGAGCCTGAGCTCTGAATCAGATTTTGCTGTTAGTTTAGAAATTCATTTGCAAAGGTTTCTGTAAGAAGGTAACAGTGATTTTCTGAGGACAATAATATCACTAATAATGACAGAATCCAGCAGGCACACCAGTGGGAAAATGCTTGTATTTATTCCTTTGTGTCTTCAAGTACATCAGGTGAAAATCTGAGCCATGGATGCATCATATGGAAAACCATATGGCAGCATCTATGCTTGGACAGGCATTTGACTTGACTGGATTAATTTCTCAGCAAGCTTGTCCTTGTTGACTGCAGGCTTTTGGGCATTAGAACAGGAATGTGGACAAGGTTGTCATGTCCTTCAGGATTTTTAGCATGATGTAAGTATGCAGTGAGACATTCTGGGCTTCCTTCCTCACCAGGTGTGAGTCATTTCATTCCCACCATTAGAAATAAACATCAGTGATGGAGCATCCTCCCCTATGGTCCATTTGTCAAATGGAGATACACCTGAGAATGGGGGTCTTTCTCTTTGTAAGGGATGCTTTGGCACTTTTTCCTATCCCCAAGGCAAAGTCTCTAATCCTCAGCTGCTGGCAGGTTTTGTCTCAGAGCTGCACTGTTGCATCTCTGGTGTGGGCAGGACTTCAGTTGTTTCTGCCATTGTTTTGTAGAAACTAAAGGATAGAGAATAACGTGTTGTCCTCTTGTGAGAATGGATGGCTGACTGAACAGAGAAGTCTCTGCAGAGGGTAGTGAGATGCAGCAAACTATGTTGAATAATATCGTCTCTTAATTATTTTTTAGTTTAAAGAGAATATGAACGCTGGTTTAGTTTATGTTTCTTGCTATAAAGCAGTTTGTAATAGAATCCATCATATCCTGTATGTTTTGAGCCCAAGTTTTCATTTATAAAGCATGATTGTATAAAATAAGAGAAGAATAATTTAACCTGCACAGCAGAGATAATTTCCATATTGTACTAGAAAAACTGAAGTGAATTCCCAGTTTGCTTGTTACTCCGTGTGAATTCTCCAGACTGACTTTGGAGCATGCTCCAATTTGGCTGCAAGGAGATGGCTTTTTATTTTTTTTAATCTATCATTCTCTAATTTTCATAAAGTAACTTGTAACATGGTTTTGGGAATTAGGAACAAAGATATTCTCCCCTGAAAGGCTCATTCTTCAAATTTGGTATTGCCCAATACTGCTTTAGCTCTTGTCTGGCAAGGTTCAGCGGGTGGAGGAAGGGAACAGGTCTTATTTTGAGATTTTAAGAGGAGCTGAATTTTATATTAGCTTCACAGTTTATTTGTTTTTATTCCTGTCCAATAAAAAGCTGTTTTTCCATGGGAGCCTGAGGAGAGCTCACTCAAGATGAAAGGAAGTGGAATGTGTCTGAGAGAGCGGCCAAATTTTGATGGCTTCTTTTTGCTGATGGCATGAGCAGTTAAATATTTCTAAAAGGCAGTGTTGCTTTCCTCTCACTGTATTTGTTATCCAACTCTTTCCCATCCTTTGTGAATGTACCATACATCTGCCAAAACCTGCTAATTTAATTAAGCTCTTTTAATTTAACCTCTACGAAGTTTGAGCAATTGTGTGCAGTTTTGGGGTTCCCCTGGTATTTTAAGTTGGTTTTTCACTGCAGCACATTGGATTAGATTCCCTTTCTGGGCTGCTTAGTGACACAAAGGAGATGCAGCAGCCTTGTATTCATGCTTCATTACAAATACAAGCATTTAACACTGCTGGATAATTTGGTGGACCCATGATGGTGTTTTTCCCATTAAAATCATCACTTGGCTCTAAGAGCTTGAGGCACATTGTGTCCCAGGTTCATTTTAGTATTCTAAAACAGGACCCATGGTATACAGAATGTTTCACTTTTGTTTCAGTGATGTGAAATGTGAAACATGGTGAGGACCAGGCATCAGCAAAATCCAGCTCAGGGTGATGGGAGTTATAATGTATTAGAAATACATTATAATGTATTAGAAATATATTTCTAATGAATATTAGTGTGGTGTGTGATCTGCTCACATTGATAATATTTTCACCCATTAACACCTCTTGGCCCATGCTGAGCCTTGGAGTGCTGCAGCTGGCCAGCTCTGGTGCTTGATCTCAATAACTCACATGAAAAAGCTTCTTTCAGTGAAATCCTGAAATTTCTCAGCTCTGAATCCCTTCACGAAGCTCAAGCTGTGGCAAAGGAACACACAGAAGAATGCTAACTTAAGATCATTCCCTTTTGGATTATGTAAGTCTGCCTCCAGCAGATAATGCCACGTTTTAAATGAAGTGTCTTGGTTGCCTTTCTGACCTAGTGATGTGTGAGCAGAATGATTATTTCCATCTTTATAACGATTCAATTTGAAACGCTTCAGGAGTGAGGGCTGTGGGGAAGGAGTAGGGACTCTGAAGATATAATCTGTTCAGTAATTTTATCACTTGATCAGTTTTTGTGTTTAGAGGCACTTATCATGCCAGTATTTAAGCACAGAAATCTTACAGCAGTATGGGAGGTATTAATACTGTTTTGTAGATTTTCTTCTTTAAATTCACTCATGCACATTTCACACAGTTGAGCTTCTCTCCGTGTTGTCCGTTGTTACTTGACTTGAATAAGAAAGCAGAGCAGTGTAGCTGCAAAGAGATATTTGCTATTATTTATCACTAAATGGACTGATAACTAAAATCATCCACACAGTGGTTACTCCTAGGTTTTCCAAGGAGCCCTTGTGGCAGGAAGCACCAATTCCTGTTTCTCCTGCAGCTGTCACTGGAATGCTGCTTCACTTTGGCAAACTGTCTGAGGTAGGGAAGCACTGGACTCCACCTCAGTACGTGTGCTATTGATTATGTTTGTTGATTAGAGTAGCTCAGGCAATGCCCATGGTCAGCTAATTGAAGCTTCTTGGAGTTATTGGCAGGAGCCATCCAGAAGGATCTGCACTCACTTGGGTCACCTGGGTATTGACTGCTCCAGCCAGTGTCCATCAGCCTGGTGCCCACCCAGCTGCAGCTGAGGAGGCTACAGGGATGAATAACCCCTGCCTTGGCTCTCAGCTCTTACCATTTGCCACTTCATATGAGCATACATTCTTTACTATCAGTAAAATGACATGACAGAAATATCCTCTGCTTCATCCTGTAGATGATCAGTGTCATCATTAGCACCCCTGGCATCAGTTAGCACAGAGCTCAGGGAAAGTGAGAAAACCAGCAGACAACTCTTTTTCTACTTTTTGCTTTTCCTTCTCATCGCTTTTTTAACTTTTTTTCCCCTTTTTGTTTTGTTTCCCAGAAATGTATTTTCTTTTGCACTTTGCAGGTAAGAGATTTTCGTGCTTTAGCTCCATTGACAGGGCAGCAACACAACTGAATGTGTCTTTTGTTAAAACTTGAAATTGTGTTTATGGAGATGGCAAGTTCTGATAGTTAACACACAGCAATGGGTAGGAGTTTGCCTCAGTACAGTGGCCAATTATCACTTCTTTTCAGAAGCTCACTCTGTTTTGCTTTATAACAGCACCTACAATTTCAAAAACTGCTTTGTGAAATACAGTCTACAGAACATTCTTCTCAGAAGAGAAAGAGCTAAACAGTTTCAACAGTATTGGAAAACAGGTTTGAATTTTTAAATAGAAAATGCTACATCTGCTTTAGTTTATTTCCTTCTTTTTTCCAGCATAATAATTTTTTTGCCAGAAAACTCCTTGCTGTTTCTTCTTCACATTTCTTATTCCTCAGATGTTGCAGACTCAAAAGACAAGACCATTCTTTCTTTTGTTTTTTTGTGATCATTTGTTCCAATTTTTTTTTAGTCACATTTCTGTTTTTCCCTCCAGAAAAAAATTACCATCAGAATTCTTACTCCCAAATCTATCTGTTAATATTCAGCCTGGCTAATCTGAGAATCCCAAAGCCCATCCCATCAGCAGCCTTTTTTGTAAAGTGATCACAGTTGCCTGTCTAAGGGGAAGGTGTAAAATAAAGGGGAAGGTGTGAAAAACCCCAGTCTATTTAACTGATTTTCACCACTTTCACTTTATATCAAGCAAGACATTTTCTCTTGGAGTATTGACTTTTAGCTATGTATGTAAATTCTTTCAGACAGTGCTTCATATGCTTATAACCATCATTTATTGCCCCAAGCCTTCATTAGTCTCTTTGCTTTCCTTCCTTTTAACATTTTGAGTATGTCATGACTTATTATATTTTGCTTCACGTTATTTATGAGGAATAATTTCATATCTTGTTTATATTTTAACCATTATCCAACTTGCTTTTCACAAATGGATTTTAATGGTTCCCTCTGTTTCATGTTAGCAGCTGCAATTGTTAATTACTTAAATGTTTGTGTAAAATCTAACCCATCACACTTATTATCTCACTTTGCTTTTGCAGTGGGTTCAGGGTATGAGCAGTGCTTCAGGTTTTTATTACTTTGCTCTTAGAGCAGTGACAAAGTGTCTCCATCAGAAATCATCATCATCAAGTGGTTACAAAGGTAAAAACAGAATGAATTTCTGTTCACATAATTACAAGAGCAGGAGCAGTAAAGTGTTTGTTTGCAGTTTGAAGCATTCATATGCAGCAAAATCTGGAACTGTTAGTAATTCAGCTTCATGGTGGATTTATTTCAGTGATTTCATCATCTTTGCCAAAGAGAAAGTATATTTTATTTGTATTGATGAGAGCATTTACTATCTTTGATGCTGTAACTGTAATCTATAGAAGTCATTTAAATTCTAGATGGCAAAAGAATCTTAATTGGACCCCATGTGGTAAGGTCAACTTGCCTGTCAGAATGCTGTGTAACTTGAGGGAATTATTCTCTCCAGTACTTCAATTTGTCTTTCATTGCAGTTGTGTGATTCCAAGGATGAGCAGTCATGCAGAAAATCTGTGACAGAATTCTTTGACTGCTTCTAAAGCCTTGCATGCTGAAGATCTATAAATGGTACTAAATTAATGAGTAAAAGCAATTTCATGGAGTATTAATGATAACAAAATGACATTATCATTCTTTTATGTTTTATGCAAGGCAGTTATGCAGAGTGAATGAGAATATGTAACGGTCAGATTTAATTGATTAAACCCTCTGTGCAGTAAATGGGAACTCCAGTTTGAGCTACATCCCATTAAATACTGAACTCTTGATTACTGTTCAACAAAATCAATAGAGAGCAGAAGTCAGCACTGGATCTTGTGCCTGCAGCAGTAATGCAGTTTGACAATAAAAATCAATGCCCAGTCCCCAAACTGAGCAGTTAATAATATTCAAGGTTTATGCCTTTTATAGATCCTTATGTCCTTAAGGCCATCTGTTAATTTACTGCCTGTGTCTGGATCTGGAGAGGTCACTGACTTAGAGAAATGGTTTTTTTGGATTGTGTATCAGTTTCTGCCTCTAAAATCTATGTCTATTGCATGTGGAATTGTTGCTCTAAGTGTTAACTTGTCCACATCTCTAGATATTCACCTAGTGAATAGGCAGGAGGGATCCTTTCACAAGACCAAGCACAATTTCCAATGATTTATTCTTTAAAAATCAGTCTCCTGACAGTGACAATGACAAGTTTTGGGTTTTTTTTAAGTCTGTAATAGATTCTGTATTAAAATACCTTTTTCATAGAACTAACTCAGAATGTAGCAAATTTTTACATGCCTTGTAGAAACAACAGGTCTGGAGTTTGGGTACAAATGGATTTTGTTTTCCTAGAGTAAACTATCCAGCAGCAATATAAGAAATAAGTGAGAATGTAACTAATTCACAGTTTAGTAATCAGGCATTTTAAACTTTTCCTGGAAAGAAATTGTATCTATCTTCATCCATCAGTGAAGATTTAAGAGCTGTGTGCCCTGAGCTTTCATTTAATTTTCAATTCTTCCCTTTCCAAGTACAGCTCCATGCATATTTATGAATGTTTTGTAGAATAGAAATGAAACCCAGTTCTTAATATTTCACAATATTTCTCAGAAGTTTTTATTGTTAACAAGTTTATTTTTGTGTATGTATGCTGTACATTTTGTCCTGTACTGTGTTATCTTTGTAAAGTATTTTGTATACAACAGAAAATAAGGCACACAAAATGTACATGAGTGCTTGAAATCAGGTCTCAGATCCTACTGGGAAATTGAGCCTGGTGTCTTGACTTGAAGCCCTTTTGACCAGTAAATAATATTTCACCTTGAACAGTGAACTATCAAACTATAAAACATAGAACGCAGTTTATTTTTTAAAATTGCATCAGAAATCTTGCACTCATCTGGTAAGCTGCAGAGCATGTTCCAAAAAAAAAAGGGGGGGGGAGAAGTTTCTGTGTCCATACATGGTAAAGAATTTATGAGAATTGTTTTGGAATTACTGCTGAATCACTCTTAAAATACTCTGTAGAGACCTCTGAAAAATGTGCAGTGGTGTGAAACAAATTATCTTCCTGCCACCAAAATATGTCTTTTTTAAAGACAATTTATACATGTAATTTCCCCACTACAAATTTTGCAGAGTGGTTGTTGTTTTTATTGTGAGGCTGAAGTGTAGGGTTAGAGAATTAGTCTGGCCATTTACCTGTGGCTTATTTAATAGTGAAAAGTGCAAAAGCAGTGTCTGGCAGTGTGATAGTGTGAGTGGGTCCCAGAATCACTGATGGGTCAGATTGCAAGGGACCACTGGTCCAGCCTCCCTGCCCAAACAGGGTCACCCATGGCACAGGATTGCATCCGGGTGGTTCTTCCCAGTGGGGAAGACTCCAGACCCTCTGGAGAGCCTGTTCCAGTGCTGTCACCTGCACAGTGAGGTTCTTACTCATGTTCAGGTGGGAATTCCTGGGCATCAGGAATGTTCCATTTCTGGGCAGCAGGAGCAGAGCCTGGTCCCTGCTCTGACCCCTCCCTGCAGACACTGACACACAGGGATGAGGTCTCCTCTCTGTCATTTCTTCTTTGGGCTAAACAGCCCCAGCTCCCTCAGCCTTTCCTCATGAGAGCTGCTCCAGTCCCTTCATTAAGGGATCACATCCTCTGGCTGCTTCTGTTTTACCCTTAAGCAATGGCAGTAGAGTTATGGCTGGTAAAAGTTATACACACATCCACCCCAACACAAACATAGCTTATTTTGTGTACTTACAGTAGGAAAAAAAATAGTTTCCTGATGATGTGGCTTATTTGGGTTAATCCAGTGCTGACAGGAGCAGGACAGCATTTTGGAAATGGGGCTTGTTTGTGCTTTTACTAGGCAAGCTTGTTTCTTTGTTAATCTAAGAGCGAGTAAATCTGTCTTAAATTTCTGCCTTGCTTGTTCATGTATCAACCTAAAGAGCAAGGGAACACTCTTGCCTGTGTCATCTGTCTCTTCAGAATTTGTGTTGTCTGTTGCAGCAAAGCCTGTGACAGAAGCCTACACTGATGTAGCTATGGCAAGTGGTACCTAATTCTCTCTCTATCTCTTAATCTAATCAAGTGGTACACAGTAATTCCCAAAGCATAACTGGATTATCAGCACAGTCAAGCCTCTGTCCAGTCACAGTTTAAAATGAACCACTTTACAAGCCAAGTAAAGGCACTTGATAGAGTAAGGACAGTTGAAATACCTAATTATGCAGTTTGATTAATCAGGACATCTTTGAAATCACTGATGATGTTCTGATTGCTTCAGAATGAGATTTATCATCTGCAGGTATCATCTATTTCTTCAAGCCTCAAGGTACAGCTGTTTGCTTCCTGGAAGAAGATTTTTGTTCCTCAGTGTTTGTAAGCAATAGCTGCTTCTTACTGAGGGATGGGTACAAGTCCTTTTTTCCCCTGTGATTTTTCTGTGTGTGAGGTTAATTTGGTTTTATTTTATTTGTGTTTTGTGGCTTTGTTTTTTTACATTATGTGGTCATAGAGAGAAGGCCTACAAAGGCAAGGTACTGCTGAATAGTCTGTAGCCTGGAGAAAACTCTGAAGTTCAGAGTCTTTCATCTTCCAACAAACTCTTTCACTTGCCTTTTTTTTTTTTTAAAAAGTCTTTCAATAGTTTTAATGGATCTTTATTGTTGCCATTGACTGGCTTCTGTTTAGAAAATAATGATGAATTTTGTGATTATCAGCAGCTCCACAGTAGCAGCAGGGTAGTACAAGTGCAGTTTTGGAAGAAATGAACAATATTTCAGGTGTTAGGGCTGTGGTTCATTTGGGCTGGGAGTGAGAGGTCATTGAAGAAGAAAATGAGTTTAACTGGTACCTATGAATGTTTTCAGTTTGCTGGTTTGGCTTCTGTCTAATATGTGAAGTTCAGAGAGGAGTTACCTGAGCTTTCAGCATTTGTCCCAGAGCAGACCATTTGTACCCTGCCCTGCAGTGCTGAGCTTTGGCAGAGGTCAGTGCAGCCTCCAGGCTGGTTTGGCTGCAGAACTACAGACCCTCAGAACACAGTGCATGTGTTCCTCGAGAAGAGAAATATAATCTAGTAACCTTGTGATAGTCAGGATTGCTAGTTCAGTTTTACAAAAAGTGTTTTACAGACATTTAAAGCTTCTGCAGGTACTGGAAAGTCAACTTAACAACTGTATAAAAGAAAAGTTGTGATACCTACTGACCTAACACTGTTAATGAAAGCTTCCTGGAGCTTTTCCCAGAACTGCATCCAAGTACTGAGTGCCTTCAGCTCTTTAGATCTGCTCTATCCACAATGCTTAGCTCTTACAGAACACTGGGTATTTTTGGCTTTATCAGTGTGTCAAAAGTGACATTAAAACAAACATGGAGAGTTTTTGGTGAAGATTTCAAGTAGCAGTAGCCTAATTGTGCTCTCAAAAAAGTCAACGTGTCACTAAATGAGAATCAGTTTAATGCTTTTAAAGCTGGAGTCCATAACTGTACTAGAGTGGGTGTGATTATTTGGATGACTGGACAGAGTTGAAGACAGTATGTGAGGCTGTAGTTTTAAATTTTTAAAGAACTTTGTATCTTTATTAATTATACAAGTTACTGGAACATGTTCAAGGCCATTTATACTACAACTTCTGGGCACTGCAGCTTAAAAACCCCTACAGACATGCTAATGTTCAACTCCCATTTTAGAAGTGTAGTTTTAATTGTGAACTGATCTCTTTGCTAAACAGAGTCTTCATTAACTTGGCTTCACTAATTCCAGAGCCTGGGCAAGCTGCAAGTGCTAATGAGGTGCAGATCCTGGCTGATGGCTGATGAAACACTTGTGGAAGGTTTGTTTTTCCAGACATGGCTGAGTTTGTGCCTGTACTAGCAACATCACTGCTATCAGTATCTGATCAGAAGCCTACACGGAATGATTGGCTCTCACAAAGGCTAAGATAACTTCTATTCCATCATGAGCAGTGACAGGGGACTTTCCTGCAGCTCCTGGGGTTGAGAAAGCCTCAGGGAAAGATCCACCTGTTCTGACAGCTGAGTGTAAAAAGAAACCTGGTGGATTCCACCTCTGAAATGTGTGGTGAGTAATGAAGTGCCCTGTGTACATGGAATGGGTCTGAGTGTCCTGATGCTGTCTCCTTGGCCTGCCCAGCAGGTGTGAGCAGGTTTTTTGTGTAGAACAGCCAGACTCTCTGGTGTGCTGCAAGAGGGAGCCATCTGTTCCTGGGCACCAGAGCACACCTCAGTGTGACTTGGCTTGTGGCACTGGCTACTGGTGCCCCACTGCTAAAGAAAGCACATCACTGTTAAGAGATGTGAGAGAAGTGCAGGAGGAAAGGGCAGAAAACTGCTGTCTGCATGCAAAAAATACTTTTTAATCAACTGCCATCAGCAGAGGCAGAAAGCCAGATAAAAATCAGCAGTTCCTTGGCAGTGTTTGTTCTGTTACAGTTGTCTGTCTTTTGCCACACATTATTATTGAGTGCTTAATCAGTATTAAATCTAATTCTGGGATGACATCTGAGAAATTGTTTTACAGCATTAGCAGTTGGAAGAATGTCCTGCCTGTTAATTATTTACATTATCTGTCTCTCAGAATAACAGCTGGCAGTTAAAATACTCTAGAATGAAACCCAGTACCCAGATAAATGCCATGTTTATGCAGGTGTAGGAGCATGCTGTGCAATCTCTTAAAGCCAGTGCCTTCAGAAGGTGATGAAGGAACTCATTTGGGGCACATCTTGTACTGATATGTCTTAGGGAAATGGGAGATGCTTTTCTCTGTGCACATGTACACAAGGTATCTAATGCTTGCAGTTTTATAATGTGCCTAGGGAAGAGCTGAACAGTCACTGCAAGGGTAGCTAGTCTAAAAATCAGTCAGTCAGCTGTCATTTCTGAAATGTAACTGTCCTGACTGATTTTGAGGTGAATATCAAGGTACTAGTTGTGAGCTCTCTGTTGGGGTTCTGACCTGGTTTGCTCCCCATTTCTCCAGCAGTGTGTGAGCCCAGATTGTATTGCTGTGCTAAGCCACAGAACCCTCATTCCAGGCAGTGGGAGTGGGCCTGACAACCAGGACTGCTTTCATTTCTGAATAAGCTGTGAATGCTGTGCTGCTGAGAAGGCAAACAAAACTAAATCCATACATTTTGTCCTTTTGGAGCCCAAGCCTTTGCAATCTCTTTCGCAGGGTGCCAGGTTTTGCTCTGTTCCCCAGCTGACGCCCTCGGCTCCGTGGCAGCAGCGTGAGGAGTTCTGCACATCCTCACTCTGCCTGAGGACGGAGCAGTGGTGGGGCCTGGGAGCTCTCCCTCCATACTGAGCCTCCATTCGACCCCTCTCATATTTTGTCTTGGAGAAGGGAAGGATTGCACAGACATCCTTTTAAGGAGCCACATGCTCCAGGGTGATGAAAAGGAAGACAGAGGACAAGCTGTGGCTCCAAATACCTCAATGCAGATTTTGGGTCTTTTTTAAGAGGACACTTGCTGTTAGGGTCTCTGCAGTATTGCAGTCTGTAAATGCAACTTTCAGGTTCACTTAGTTAAATATGCTTTTTCTTCTCTCCTGCCAAGTTGTCGTGCTTGATCAGTAGAAATACTGGGTTTTTTTTCCCTGAGGCAAATACAATCTTGTGAAGGACAAAGTATTTGAGAATCACTGGGATGAAAAGGAAATTTAGGAATTGCATGGCATAATTTGCAAATAAAAATCCAACATAGTTTTTAATCTTACAAAAGAATGGTCTGCTGCTTTTCCTTCCTCCAGCCCCATGATTCATTTACCTTTGTACTTAATTCTGTAAATATATACTGTATTGTAAAGCTTGTAGAGAACGTGCAACTTAACTTCTACTATTCAGCCTGAAAATACTGGGGGAAAGCAGTGATGGGATAATGCGTGATCTGTGTGAATAGAGGGCTGTTTGGTGCATCTGGCTGTCAGATTTCTGTTTGCTTGTCTCATTTAAGCATTTTGACAATTAATCAATATTGAAATGCTGCTCTGGATGTGGAAAGGATTGGACAGAGTAAGTGCCAACCTGACCATATGCCTTTTGGTAAAGCTGCTGTTTGGCTTCTTTAAGTTTTGTGAATTTTCACTATAATCTTTTCTCACAAAAAGAGGAAATTAATAATGAAGTAGTTTTTTTCAGGGCTGTGAGCAAGACAATTTTTGCAATTTTTGGCATACACATTCAGAAGAAAACAGTAACAATGCATGTTCAGGCCATTCATTTTTATTTGTTGACAATATACTCACAAATTTTCTACTCTTGGCAGTAAAATTTTGGCTAATATGCACTGCTTATTGACTGAAAATCCTCCCATGCACTTCCAAGGGAAATCTTGCTGTGCCATCTACTCTCTATTCAGCTCATAAATTACATTGGAATAATAAGATTGACAATTCCTTTTTATTCACAAACGAGCCAAAAATGGGCAGTAGCACTGCAAACTGTCCCAAAATTGCCCAGCTAGTCCTGGTGCTGTCAGCTTCATTCCAGCACTGCCAGATTCTGCATGTTGACAGTCAAACTTGCTTTAGCAGTACTTGCAGATGAAAGTTGTGTTAAACTTCTCTGCCTCCCACCAGTGCTTTGGGGTGAGCTTAGAAAAAAAAGAAAAGGGGTGGCAATTCTTGGCCCCATTCTGCCTTGGCAATCTTGTCCAGTTTTCCCTTTAATGTTTTCCACGTATGCTTGTGAAATCCAGTGTCCGACTTCCTTTCTAAATCGTAATTATTTTAAAAATTATCAATGACATGAGTCTTACTTGTTTTCAAGATATTTTTTTCTCCTTTTGCAATATAACAAAGTATTGAGAGTTCTTTTATTGTCCACTTTCCATAGGCACTTTTGAAGACATTTTATTCCTTTATCTTTTACTGCATATTGGGAAATATCTCCTTTCCAGTTTTGAAGCAGAAAGCAGGGCAGCAAAGAGCACATCCCCTTGCCAGTAGAAGAGTGGCCAGGCTGTGCCCCACTATCAGCACAGAGCTTGTTTTTCACACAGCTGTGCCTGATTCTTTGGTGGCAGTGATAGAACAAAACCAGTGGTGGTGGTAGTAAAGCACAGACTCAGTTTCTCAGTTGAATTTTGAGTGCTTGTCTCTTAGGCTGCACTACCCAGCTGTAAAATCCTTGTGTGCTTCTGTGTTATTGGTGTGACCCAATGGAATTAGCTTCACGTGAATGGTTTTGAATTTGCTTTTTCATGATGCAGGATTTTGTCTTGGAGGTGAAAAGTGGCTGAATGTAACCTCAGATTGTGAAAACACAAGTAAAGTGAATGAGTTTTATTTCTCTGTCTCCATGCAAATATTTGCGTTTTTTATGTAAAAAGCAGGAAGCAGCCTGTGATTTTAGTAATATGCCTAGAATGAAATCTGGGGCTTTGAACAGTTTTCCCTGCTTTGGCCATGCTTTCCATTGCCAAATTCACAATGACTTATAACAGAAGTATTCAGAAGCAATCCTACCAGTGCAGAGTTCACTTTTAGTGGCCTGTTACACCCCAAACCACTGCACTTTTCTTGGCAAAGAATATCCAGTTACATCGGGGAGAAACTGGTAAATGGCCCTTGAAAGCAAACGATTTTATTCACAAAGAGAAGAGATAATACCAGTTCACAAGTAGAGTCACAACTGATGGTGGTCTTTAACAAGCAGACAGTTCTTGGGTAGTGGGGGGGAGAATATGAAGTTATTTTAAAATTATCTGGTGTTTTTAAGTAGCACTCAACAGGTTCCATCGTACTAATGAAAATGTTCTTAGGAATAACTAAAAGCACCTTTGAAAAAATGATATGTAAGGAAAGAGGCAGTTTTAATAAGACTGGTGAAATATCCAGAATGATATGAAGTATTGTTGACTTCCTTATGGGTTGCCTCAAAATTTGGGCTTATATTCTTGCAAATAACTTATTCTGTCCCTGAATATTGGAATTAATTTCAGTCATGGCAAGAAGATCTCTGGGTTTTTTTGTTGATAATCATGTGCAGCCAATTACATGAAGATCTGGGATACTGCCAGAATTGCAGGAACAAAATAAAGCTAATTTCTTACATAATTTCCTGACTAGCACTTTCCCAGACTACATTAACCCTGCATTTAGTGTTTGAAAACATTACCAACAGCATTACAGAACAAAGCCCAGTTCAGTTTAATATCTGAGAGAAGATGAAGGTATTAAAGTCTAAGGGTACAATGTCAGTGGAATAGTCAGGAGGGACCTGTATTCTTAAATGTTTCTCTAGAAAAGTTACAGTGTTCTCTGTGTGTCTGGGACTGAAACAATGACCACATTTGCCTTTCTTTGCTACAAACCATTTCTTGCTTTTCTCTTGGACTCTAAGCGAGACTGATAACATAAAATAGTGAACTTTGCAGATGGAAAGGAACTGGTTTTGTAACAGATTGAGTTTTGGGAGCAGAGTGTGGGTAGAAGAAGATATGCATTGCTGGTTTAGTCTCAGACATGTGGTCAGATCCTTTTGTTTGAACCTCCCCACATTCTTCAGGATGTGAGTGGGAGTATTCTCCATACATGAAAACCTTAAACGACTCCTGTGACTTCTCTTACAGTGAACCTCTGATTCTGCTGGTTTCCAAGAAAAGAATTTTAAATTTATGTTGAGGTAGGACAGGCATGGAGGTCTAAAGAGACAGGGTGAAATACACAGTGCTTCTGAAATCTGCTATGAATGAAGGATGGTGTGAACCACAGCCTGCAAGCTGCAGAATGGTGAGTGAAGGTAATAGTGACAGATTGAGGCTCCAAATTGATAGGAGCTGTATGCTGCACCTTTAGCTTTCTAACGTATAATGGATTAAACTTTTTCCATTTAGTGGCATTTCTCTTCTGATGGAAATGGTGGTTATAGATGCAACAGCAGAATAGAAGAGCCAGAGTATGGCTTGCTTTCCTTACCAGTCATATCCATTGCTCTGTGTGGACACCTGTATTTGTGAGAGGAATATTCAGCTCCTTTGACTGGTTATGAGCAGTTCTGCCCACTGCCTGGTCACAGTTTCTCCCCTCTGGTAAGGAGAGTAAATTTTCTCAAAAATTTTCTTCTATAGACCTGGGAAGGTCTACTTTTTCTTTCTTTCTTTTTATTTTAAGTTGGTTACTATGGCTCCATTATGGCTTATAGAGTTGACTGTGTTGGCTTTCACCTCTCTTCCACTGGGCAAGAAGCCAAACCATGACTCTTGGTGGAGGGATGCAGACTTTCTAGTAAAATGGAATATCTGGTAGGATATATAGTTCTGTCCACAGCATCAATTCTTAGGAACATGAGAAATGTAGTGAATATAAACGTATGAGCACCAAGTAGCCCATGCAGCCCTCATGCAATTCTCAGGGATTGAAACAGAGCCCATGAATATGTCTGGAATACCTTCCCAATCATGTTAAAGCTAGATTTCTTGTATTTAAGTGTAATCTTCCTAATAATTTATGCCCAGGTGTCTTCACAGTACTACGAGGCATCTTTTCACCAGGATTTAGTTGTGGTCAGGAGTACATTAATGGATAAAAACATCTTCTGTTGTAATGGACAAATTTTAGCTCTCTGTAACTAAACTATGATCCCACAGAGGGAGAGAAGAAGCAAAAGCACGTAGTCCAGTTGAGGGAACGGTTTGCTGCTGTTATCTTTAGGGGGTTTATGACATTGTGAATTTAGCCTAATATACCTGATCCTTAAAAAAAAGCCAAACAGTCACCTCATCAACCAGTCTTAGTAGTGAGAGGGGATATTTTTTTCCAAGTTACACACACACTGTTGACACATCATGGTTCAGTTGTAATGCACTCATAACTTGGCTAAACAAAGAAAAGTATTTTTTTCTACATGACTGCTTAGCACACAAACTTAGAGTGATTGGCAAAGCTGAAAACAAAATATCTGTAAGAGAAAATAAAACAAAGCAGGTTATTTAGTAGAGAAGGGAGCAGGGAGTTTTTTTTATTGCAATCTCCTTAAGGAACAAAAGGAAATCCTCTAATGTTGTTAGCATGACACATGATTTTGTGTTTGAATTCTTGCAGAAGTGTATCTCGTGATGATTAATCTCATTTGTCTTTTTTGTTTTTCTGTCACCATAACTGTGATGTGTGAGGACAGCTGGTGTCCTCAGAGCTCAGCCATCCTGTGTTTGCTCCATATAAGTCTAGAGACTGAGCCAGTGAGGGTGGCAGTGCAGAGCCTTGTTCCTAATGCCCTGAAACAAGACTTTCAAGGTGGGGTGTCTCATGGCCTTGGGCCTCCTTGGCCTTAGGGAGAATAATTTTGTCTGAACAGACACATCCAACAAAGTCATGTTCTCAATCCAGATGGAGGCAGTGAAGCTCAGGAACTTTGCTCTGTAGACATCTGGATTAGAGTCAGAGATGATTTTGGTGCTTAATTTTGTTCCCTTTTATTGAAGGGATATATTTAGGTAACCTCCCACTAGGTGAAATAGGAACTTTCCTTTTCCCTTACTTTTAATTGAGAGAGCTGTGCTGGGCACAGTTAAGTTCTGCTCCCCATATTCCTAGTGAGTTTTTTTCCCTAATCTTTTAAGGTTTTGTACTGAAAGTGAATTTTAAATGTTGAAGGATAATGTGGGAGTTTCTGAAAATGAATAGGTAAACATATGCTGGCATTGTCTTATATAAAACAATCCTTGTTTGCCACTAAGGAATAAGAGGAATCCAAAAAATGTATTGCACTTAGCTGCAGCTGTCATGAATGCTAGAGGAGGTCCCATAAAGAGGCTGAAGGTATTTTATTCTATCCATTTGTCAGAATAATCACTGCCTTGTGAGAGGGGTTATTTCAGTACTAAGATCGAAAGTCAGCTCTCAAGTGAGAAGGAAATGAATGATGTGAAGAGATACCTGACTCACAATTAACTCTGTGCCACAGGTGATTGTGCACAGTGTTATATAAGGCCATTTGAAGGCAGTGTATGGTGAGTCACAAATTCTGCATTCTTAAACTTTATAAGGCATCATGTGAAGCAATTCTCTTCCTAGATGCTAAATTACTTTGAGTGGCAAAACCACTTTTTTGTGTCATATCCTCCTGGTTGTTAAGTACAACTCCTGCATGTCTCTGTCTCCTTCAAAAGTCTCCAGGTGACTTAAAAAAAAAAAAAAAAGGAATAAGAAACTGGAATATTTCTCAAGAATACCTTGCATTCAGTGCATTTTCAGAATCCAGATTCCTCTCATGCATTTCAGAAGCTCTTGCCAGTTGCATCCTTCCACAGTGTGTATTTTACTGTGTTCATTGAGTTATTGTTACTGTTGATTTTAAGTCTTAAGGTTGTTTCATGGACAAACAAATCATGCTGAGGTCAAAGCAAGTTTAGTAACATTTCTTGTTGAATTCTAAAATATAAGAGGATCATTCTGCTTGAATACTTGGCAGCTGTGAAGTGTTCTAATGAACAGAGCCTTATTTCTATATGACTAATAAAGCAAACACTGTTGATGAATACACATGTTTGTACAGCAAGAAGAAATCTGTTGTGCAGACTTTTTGCACCTCTCTCTCTTTCAAGTACATTTTTTCTCAAGGGACGCAGCCTGGAGCTCATAGAATGATTTTGTAGTTCAAAGATGCCAGGCACTAGTTAGTAAAGAGTTTTCAAGTGCAAGTGCTCACAGCTGCAAAATGTGTTCCTGTGCCTTTACTCTGGCTGTTCTAACCAGAAAACCCTTCTGTCTGTTCACTGGCACCAAACCTGCAGCAGCGTCACCCTGGGCTTCATCTTAAAGAATGCACAGGAAGGAGGGAAAATGTACATTTTGCCTCAGCATCTGCTCATCACCACCTTTATAATTCAGGTTTGCAGGGTAGGATTTGGGATGTCCTACCCTTCAGAAACAATTCTGATCATAGTGATATCTGAAGTCGTGCATAACTGACACGAGCAATAAGGCAGTGAGATTTTGCGAGGTAAAAGAAACAATCTGCAATTGAACTTCTTATCTCTGATTATTGCTGACAGGATAAATGTTCCAAAAAGATCAAGAGCTGTTCCATTGTAGTTTTCTTATTTCATATGTTGATAGGCTTCTAAAGCACACAGCAATTAGATAAATTGTCTAGCAGTGCTCAGAGTGAGGGGCTGATAGAAATTTCCTAAGCCAATCAAGTGAGAGGTAAGACAGAGACTGTTAGGCAGATCCTAAAAATTCCAGCAAAAATGGCTGGAATTTCTACCCTTGAAGAAAGCAAGACAGAAATCATCTACAGCAGAACATATATAAATATATACCCCCCCCCCAAAAAAAAAGCTCAGTATTTAGAACACAAAGGACAGTTAAGATGGTGCAGAATTGATTATGTACGTGTTTTAGAATTAATTTTGCATGAACTCTAAGCAAGGAGCTTGCCAAAATATTGTAATTTATTGCTTCCCCAGATTAAATAACCAGAAGGTGGTTTTTCTGTAGATCTTTAAAAAGTCTGTTGAATGTCACAGATTCTAAATTGAAAAGGTTAAAAAAAAAAAAAGCTTTTTGGAAGCAGACAACATTGTGCAGAACACTTGTTTTTGCTCTTCTAATCAATACATACAATTTCTGAAATTTCTTTCTAAAATCTGCCTAATATACTGTGGAGTATGCAGGTGAATTATTTAGCAATTATAAAAAATGTAGCACTAATCCATTTGATATTTTACTATGCCTTGTATTTTTGCTACATTTTTTTGCCTTTCCCTTGAGTAGAACATTGGTTTGTTATATTATTTCATGTATAAGAAAATGTTAATCCACTATATGTAAAATATTTCAATAAATAAAAGTTGAATTTACAGTTGAAACTGATAAGGCAGCAAAACCAGTTATCAAATTATGTATAAAGTGTATTAAAGGCACTGTGAAAATGTGTGAGGCAAAATGAGCACTACAATTTGAAAAGCTGTGCTGTAAAGCGGTGACAGTTTTTTCAAATGTTGCATATCACAGAAAACCCCACTTATCTGCATTCTTCAACAAATCCCTTTATTCTTTTATCCCAAAGCAAGGACATAAATCCTTGCTGAACAAATAATGCAGCAGAAAAAAAAAACCTGCGAATTTTTGTTTAACTATTTAACATGCTCATAGAGATTAACTCAGTGCAAGGTCTGGGGAATGAATCTGAAAAGCCCTCTGGGGGACGCTTTGGTTGGAGGGTAGAAAAACTGGCACAGCAGTAACTCCTAACGTGTCCTTTGCTGGTGAATGGCCCGTGACTCTCTTCTTTTTTCTCCCTGCAGTTCTGCACTGAGTTGGAAATGTTGCATCCCCAGGCTTGGATATGTCTCTGACCCAAGAGGGGTGCTCAGAGGAGAGAGGGGAGCTCAGTGAGTTTTAGTGCCTAGTCTGGTAAGTCTCCATATGACTCCTTGCATTGACCCCAACCTCCTTGTTATTGCTGTAAAGGAACAAGCTTGATATGATCAGGAACAAAGACACTGATGTCTTCTATGCTTTCCTTCTGAAAAAGAAACAAAATTAAACCCAGACAACATAATTTGGCCTCTGCTGGCACAAGACTTCTGAGCAGAACAGGAAAAACAACCTTTTGCCATCTCAGGAACAAAAGATTTTGTCCTCATTAATGAAATGGCAAAATGTGGACTTGCAGCAGAGGCAGAGCTGTTGTGTTGAGGACATTGCTCCTGAAAGAGGCCGGAGGGGGGTTGAGTTGAGGTTGGGGTGATGAGCTCTGCAGAGCAGTACCCTGCAGCTCCAGTTGTGCAGCACTCCTCTGCTTTACTGGGATCCATGAGACAGAACGGGGATGAGGGCAGAGGGATGGGAGGAGCAGAGTGCATCCACCCTGGAATGCAGGACACGCTGCCCTCAGGGCCTCCCTCCTGCCCAGGGGCACCGAGCAGGGCTGGCTGCAGCAGCTGGGCTGGGGCATCCTCGGGCTCTGGGCACTGCAGCAGCTGGACAGGGTGGCACTGGGGGGAAGGTTGCTCAGCAAGCACCAAGGGGTTTCAGTATTTGTTTTGCTCATTTCCAAAATCAGTCCTGACTTGAAAGCTTTTTCAGCAGCTGCAGAAATCTACAGCCTTTAGCTCACAGCTCAGTCTACGATTGTGTGTTACATCATCCACTATTCCAGGAGGTTGAGCTGCCTATGATTTTATAGCACAGTTGATTTTCTAGCTTAAGTCCTCAAGGGAACTTAAAGGGAATGGAAACCCACAAATAAAATGAAGAAATTAAAATATATTGCTAACTCTAAATGAAGCATTTATTTGGATTAATAAAATACAAAATTGTAATGATCCTTTATACTGGATTTGATTTTGGTTCTGCAATGGTTAAATAGATTCCTGCTTCCCAATCTCATTTTGTCTTTACTTTTGGAAATATTTTTGTAGAAGAGGAATTCCTCTCTGAGGGAGGTGATACTAAGAGGTCTCTAATTGTTCTTAGCAGGTTTTAAGTTTTCTAGGCTACTATCAATCAATATAAAAGTTGTGATCTGAAGTCAAAGTCCACCTTTCATCCTGAAATACCTTATTAGTTGGGTAATTAATTATTCCAAGTTCCCCAAGTGGAACACAGATACCAAGCTACTGAAAGAAAAAAAAAATTAATTTCATTTTTTTAAATTCTGAAGGAACAGTCCCAACTCATTTTAAGGCCTGTAGATACATTGTCTGGTCTTTTTGCACTAACTAAACTTCAGTGTAGATAGAAGGGGTTCTAACCTCTGACATGGAGGTTCCATGTACCTCTAATAAAAACAGGGGTTTGTCCCATTGTGCCAAATCAAGGAGTGTGTGGTCTGTGCTGGAGGAATATCCAGCCTAGTTTAGTTCTAGATGTAGGCTAACTCTGTATGTGAAAATCTCTGTAGTAGTTAATGTTTCCTGCTTTGCTGTTAAGAAAAGTGAACTATTTTAGAGCATCCCATCACAGACTATTGCCTCAGGGCAGCCAGAAATGGAGAATATTGTGCTGAGAAGATGCTGGAATACTTTAAGTGGGCATTGCCTGCTGTGGGAGTCAGAGAGCAATTGTTTTGACTTCATGTTCTCATGAAGATTTCATGATACTGTATGCCAGTTCAGTAACTTGGTCCTCCTTTAACTTGTACCTATCCTCAAATTATGTTACTAAAAGCAAGTATTTTCTGTCAACTCAGTTGTTAAGCCTGTTTGGGCATAGTTGTGAATAGAATTACGTTAGATGATAAGTCAGTTTATGTTTTGAAAAGGACTTGAGGGTGCTGGTGGATGAGAGGCTGGACATGAGCCAGCAATGTCTGCTGGCAGCCCAGAAAATCAGTTGTGTCCTGGGCTTCATCCAAAGCACGATGGGCAGCAGGGGAAGGAGGAGATTCTGCCCCTGTGATCCCTTCTGGTGGGACCCACCTGGAGCACTGCATCCATCTCTGGGGCCAAAGTGTAGGAAGGGTGTGGAAACAGTCCAGAGGAGGGCCACCAGGATGAATTGAGGGATGGAGCACCTGTGCTATAAGGAAAGGCTGAGAGAATTGGGGATTTTCAGCCTGGAAAAGAGACAGTTTTGGGGTGATGTAACTGTGACCTTACAATACCTGAAGGGAACTTACAGGAAAGATGGAGAGAGAATTCAAAGTGTGGAGTTATAGGGCAAGGGAGAATGCTTCACTTAAGAGTAGGTTTAGATTAGAGATTAGGGAAAAGCTCTTTACTAAAGATGGTGAGACATTGGCACAGGTTTCCCAGAGAAGCTGTGACTGCCCCATCCCAGAAGTGGCCAAAGCCAAACTGGACGGGGCTTAGAGCAACCTGGTGTAGTGGAAGGTGTCCCTGCCCTTGGCAGGGGGTTGAACGAGACGAGCTTTAAGGTCCCTTCCAATGTGGGCTGTTCTCTGAAACGCTGCTGCTGTGAGCTGGATTGCGCTGTGCCCCGTTCCATGGGCAGCTGGGCTGTGCCGGCTGCCGGGGCGCGGTTCGGGAGCGGGGAGCGCCCGTCCCGGGCGGGCCGTGCCGGGGCCGCCACCGCCACCGCGCGGCCGAACCGCGACACTGCCGGAGCCGCCCCGTGCCGGGGCCGGGTCCCAGAAAAACCACTCGGAGTTACAGTGATTCCTCCTCTTCTTCCACCCCCCGCAGGCTTTGCAGCTGTTTCTGTTTCGACTTTAGGAGGTGACAAGCCAAACTGTCGGACAGAACATCGCTCATTGTCACTTACTGTTGCCCGTGGCAGATGCCTGTAAAGGTCAGAGCATTGCCTTCAGGTAGCACTGCCAATCCTCATGCTTTAGTCCTTGAAGTTACCCCCTTTTGTAATGGCAAAGTTTAGGTGTAGAGAGAAAATAACAGGAGTCCTTCTTACTGGAGTGTTGGTAGATGCTGGAGCGTGTCCAGAGAAGGGAAATTAAGATGGTTGAGGGGTCTGGAGCATCAGTGTTATGAGGAGCAAAATAACAGGAGTCCTTCTTACTGGAGTGTTGGTAGATGCTGGAGCATGTCCAGAGAAGGGAAATTAAGATGGTTGAGGGGTCTGGAGCATCAGTGTTACGAGGAGCAGCTGCAGAGGCAGCTGATAACTGGTTGGAGAAGAGGCTCAAGGGAGACATCACTCAAGGGTCTGAACGGAGGCTTTTTCAGCCTGGGAGGTGTTGGTCTCTCCTCCCAAGTAACAAACAATAAGATGAGAGCAAAAGCCTCAAATTGTGCCAGGGAGGTTTAGATTGGATATTAGGAAAAACATCTTCAACAAAACAGCACTGGAACAGGCTGCTCAGGGGAGCGGTGGAGTCACCATCCCTGCAGGGATTCAAACCCAAGTAGATGTTGTGCTTAGGGTCCTGGTTCAGTGGTGAGCCTGGCAGTGCTCGGTTACCAGTTGGGCTCTCTGATCTCAATGGTTCTTTCCAACCTGAGCAGTTCTATGGTGCACTCTTCATGATCCTCAACAGCATTTTTGTTTCCCTGTTTAGCTTGTCTGGTAGTTTATAATGGATTTTAATCCCCCCAGTTCATCCACCCTTACAGAGACCAGCACAAGCCATAAAATACTAGAAATCAATGTTCATTTCTGCTGTCACCCTTTACTGCTACAAGAGGAAACTCCACACTCTGAGGTAGGATAATATTTTAGTTGCTTTTTCCATTTGATAACTGGAAAACTGCTTAAAGGAGAGGGAAATGGCAATGCTTCCTCCCCTCTAGCTGCAATCAATATTCTTCTATAACTCAAAAATCTGTCTCTGCAGTTACTCAACATAGATTAGTTTCTTCTCTCTCTCCCCATCTCCCTATCTTTACAATGGGAAAATAATCCCTTTTTGTTATTTTTTTTTCTGGTGTTTTTTTCTTTACTGGTTTGTGGGGTTTTTTTTAATCATAGCATATACTCCTCTGACACATACATCTACAAATATACTACAAATTACTTAAATAATGTTATTAAGAAAAATGACCAAATGGGGGGAAAAAAGCAGCCTGGAAAACTACTCTGAACATGGAAGGAATAAAGTGGTGGGTGAAATGGCTCTGAGGAGGAGGTTTCATGCAGAAGACAATTGATGGAGAGGTGGCTGCTTTGCACGAGGTTGAAAAATTTTGGTTGGTTCTCCAGATTCTCTGAAGACCCTGATTTAAACTGCTGCTGTTCATAGTCTGTCACTAAGAAGCTGGAATCAAGCAGGGCTCAGATACTTCCCTCCCCCATGCTCTTTGTAGCAGCTGCTGTTAGACAGGAAAAATCTTAGTTCAACTCTAGCATTGCTAAGAAAAATGTGACCTCTGAGCTGGAAGTGCTGTGCTTCTGAAGGGAACATTCTGTAACATAGAAAGATAGAATCTTTTTATATATCACTGCTTAAACAGTGATCCAAAATAGTCTGGAACTGTCCCGACTTACACTGAGTCCAAAGTCTTGTCTCTTTGGAAGGCTTCAGTGCACTGTACTATCAAATCCAAACTGTTGCAATTAAATTGCATCTTGCTGTTTGAAGGTGTGTTTGAGGTGGGTTTCACCTGGTGGTTTTTTTTTTGATTGGTTTTGTTATAAGCACATATTATAAAGTAGGCTTTTCACAAATATTAAGATGAGCGTTTTACATATAATGTTATAAATACATATTATGGTATTGGGTTTGTTTGGTTTTTTTTCTTTCTTTTTTTGCATTCATATAGGATGGATACTGTATGTGTGGTATGGAAATGGTTTTAAAGATATGGTTTTCTCTAGGAGTAAAGTAAGTTGATAAAGTGTCTTTGTAGTGAGTGGACACTGCCTGGTCAGGGTAACAGCCAGTGCAGACCCTGCTGCTGACATGGAGAATCTGCTGCTGCTATCCCAGCTACCAGCACTGACCATCTGCAGAAATTATAGACCAAGGCCCAAATTAAAACTGATAAGAAAAATTAATTAAAACCACAGCCAAGAAACACATGCTTTAAAAAGGTGAGACCAAGGAATGACCATGCAAAACAGTTCCCAGAAACATGGACATAAGTTCTTAAAAAAGTTTAAATATACATATTTAAAGGGGTCTCTCTAGAGCAACAGGTGTTCTCTTGTCCAGAGACACCCTGGCTGTGTATTTTGCTTTCTTGCCTTATTCTTATTGTCTTTTATTAAACCTTTTAAATTCTACCAAGAAAGTGAACTTCGTTTTCCACACTTTTGCTGTTGTTTGGTTGGGGCTTTTTGGTTGTTTGTAGTTGTGTGTGTTGGAGTTTTGTTTTTCTCTTTTTCTCCACAGAATGAAGATCCTTTCCCCCTCCTACGGCGAATTTGTTTTCCCTCCGTTTCGGTTGTTTTTCCTTAGGTGAGGGATGGCTGGTGCTTTTAGAAAGGGATTGATGGAACTCGGAAGGTTTTTCGGCAATCTCTGCTAAACAGCGCTTGTTGAATGTTACCCCATCCACCGCGCTCTGTCCTCCCGTAAGCCAGGCTGCAGTTTTGGGCTGGCTTCGGAGGAACCCGGGGCTGTGGCGCTGAGCCTCAGTTTTGGCGGGCTGAAGTTCCTTGGCCATTCGCGCTTTGGTGCGGGTGCCACCCTCCGCGCTGTGTCCCCTGCGTGTCCCGTACTGCCGCCCGGTGTCCCCTCAGTGCGGGGCGGTGCCGCCGTGTTCCCTCACGGCCGGGCCGGGCGGT
>VZTB01013174.1:1075879-1140208 GCA_013397245.1 Thryothorus ludovicianus | reverse complement strand
TCAGGGCCGGGCCGGGCGGTGCCGCCGTGTCCCCTCACGGCCGGGCAGGGGCGGTGCCGCTGTGTCCCCTCAGTGCGGGACCAGGCTGGGGCAGTGCCGCCGTGTCCCCTCACGGCCGGGCAGGGGTGGTGCCGCCGTGTCCCCTCAGTGCGGGGCGGTGCCGCCGTGTTCCCCTCAGGGCCGGGCCGGGCGGTGCCGCCGTGTTCCCCTCAGTGCGGGACCGGGCTGGGGCGGTGCCGCTGTGTCCCCTCAGGGCCGGGCCGGGCGGTGCCGCCCCGCTGACGGGATCCGGCGCGACGGCGGCCGCGCCACTTCCTGGCGGCGGGAGCGGGGCGATGGCGGCGCAGGACGTGCTGGGCCAGACCGCCCGGCTGGCCTCGTCCAGCGCCCTGCTGCAGGTGCGGAGCCGCCCCTCCCTCCTTCCTCCTCATCCTGCTGCTGCTGCTGCTCGGCGGGGCGCCGCAGGTGCTTCCCGTGCGGCTTCTTTCACAGGTGCTGTTCCGGGTGGTCACGTTCGGGCTGAACGCCTTCACCCTGCGCTACCTCTCCCGGGAGCTCATCGGCGTGGTCAATGTCAGGTGAGCGGGAGCGGCTCGGCGGACACTGAGGGGTGCCGGGGCCGCGGGGCAGAGCTTGTGCTCCGTGCTGGTCTGTGCCCTGTCACTGGCCATGCTCTCATTAGTGCTGTGCAATCAGCTGTCGGCTGTGTCACAGTGTTTCCTCATTTCGTGCCTCCCCAGGTCTGTTTTGGCCTGAAACACCGGTAGCACTGGCCGGGGTTTTTGTGTTAAACCGTCAGTTTGGAGAGGAAAAACTAGGTACTATGTGCTTTTCCAATAGGATATACTCTGGATCTTTATATTTGGTCTGCAGCATGTGTTCTTGCCATTTGAATCGTCTCGTGAAATTACTTTGTATTTTTAGGAGATGGTGGTAATTGTAGCTCGTATAACTATGTTTGCACACCTGTAAGAATTTTTCTGCCAGACAGTCGTGTGTAAAAGCTGTGATGCTACTGCATGAAGAATTTACAATTTAGAGAAAAGAAATCGTTTTCTCTCCTTTTTTTTTCCTTTTCACCCCCTTTAGGCTGACTCTGCTGTACTCAACAGTTGTCTTCCTTGCCAGGGAGGCATTTCGCAGAGCTTGTTTGAGTGGAAGTGCCAAGAGAAACTGGACCAAAACAATTAATCTCTTGTGGCTGACGTAAGATACTTTTAATACTTTACTTCCTTAGAATGTCTCGGTTTTGTGTAGGAGCTCGAAGAATGAGAAGTGTTTATTTACTGAGGTAATTATTTCAGCATTTAGAAGCCTCAGTCATGTTTCTGATATGAGGCTGATGTAGGAAGCTGCTCAAATCCAGTGCTTTAGCATTTATGGACTTGATTTCTTGTTGGAGCACATGAGGAGGTTCATTGCCAAAAGTGCCATTTCTTCTGTTTGTTGAGTTTCATTTATGCCATAGCTGTTGAAGGAAAACCCTTTGCACAAATACGTAGTCCTTTGTTTTTTCTTCCTTTTCATGTTCAGTTTTGTTCTTTTATTACCCGATGTGTTCTTGTGAACCTAAAACATAAATATTTGGGTAGGAAAGATGGGAAAAGGTGAAGAAAAGAGTTGGAATTAACAGGGAGGAAGTAGGGTTACTTCTTTCAAGTCTAGTGCTGTTTATAGCAGAACAGCTTAAAGTCCACTGGATGCTGCAACAAGCAATCACACATTGCAGTAAAGTGGATTTTATGACTTATTTCTCCCTTCTGGTTCCTAGTTCTCTCTGCTCTCTCCCTCTGTCAGCTCTAGCTGTGTAGCCCAAGCTGGGCTGGGCAATAGATTTATCTGCCTGATATGGTGGAAAATTACCCCTGCATGATAAAATAATATTCTCTCACTGGGGAACCTGACTTTCCCTGGAGCTGCCCAGCTGTTAACTGGATCTGGCTCAGGAGTGGGGGTTATGTCTGGTCATCTGCATCCAGGTATGAAGCAGAGGGATTGTCCCTGTCAGGGAGAGGTCTAATACTAATATTTAAAATGTGATGTTTCTGTTCTCTAAGCTGTACTGTAGTCAGCTTTCTGCTGTGTGATATATCCTTTCAAGTGAGCATTAAATGACAGAGATGACATTGAGTGTGTGCATCTGTTTTTGTTTTAAATTTCTCCTTGTAGAGAAGTGTTACTTCAAGTGAAGGTTAACTTCAGTGAAGCATCTGAAATATGTCTTAGGAGCTTGATGTCAAATATCTTAGAGGTCTGATAGTGTTGAGGGTCAAAGACCTCTTGCTCCAATGATGTAAAACTTGATGGAGTCTGCCTGAAGCTCTGTGTTTCTGAAGCAGTGTCAGCAGAACAGCATGTGCAGGCTGATGTGGGATCACAATTGTTTGGTCCTAAGGCAAAAATGCAGGTATTTGACCTTATGGCTCTGGAGTAAAAAATGGACAACTCAGGAGAATGCTTTCTGTGTCTAGCAGAGAATGCCTTAAGGGTGTTCATTACAAAGGAAAATATTCATTCTTGATATGGTAAATAATGGGAACTAATTCCTCAGGGCCTTTTCTTGTGTAATCATTGTGGCTGTGTGATATTGGAATCTAGTTTTCCTTGGGTTTTTTCTTTTGTTGTTGTTTTTTTTTTTTTGATGCTGAAGTAACATTTCCATTAATTAGTTTTTATGTTAACTTTTTAGAGTCCCTCTTGGTGTCTTTTGGTCTCTTATCTTGGGCTTAGTCTGGCTACACTTGCTTGAAGTACCCGACCCTTCTGTGGTTCCTCACTATCAGGCTGGTGTAGTGGCATTTGGTCTTTCTGCCATTATTGAACTCCTGGGAGAGCCATTCTGGGTTTTAGCACAAGTTCATTTGTTTGTGAGACTTAAGGTTAGTACAGTCCATGGGGCATGTGCATGTGGGGGGAATCTTCACTGAAAAGAACAAATTACTGACTGAAATCTTTGTATATTCAAGCATATAAAAACCCCTGTGTGTATTGTTTAGCACTGCAAGGCCTGGTTTGTATCCAGGAATTTGTACCCATTAAAGCAAACAAGTTGGTTTATTTAGATATTATTACCTCCAAGATCATTAAATCCTGATCCATGGGTTTTGATTGGAGGGAGAGTTGTTGTACTTCCACAGTTTTACACTAAATTGTGAAATGTATCTATTGAGAACATGATAGTCTCAAGCAAAATTTTCTCCCTGAAGTCCCATACAAAGGACTGGGAAAATGCAATGGAGGAACTGTGAAATGCTAGAATAGAAAACTTACAGAGAAATGACAATCTAAACTGGCCAGCTCAGCAGAAAGAAACTGCAATAAAGTCACACTGACTTTGAAAATCTTACATTCTCACATAAATTCTGTGCATTAAACATATATTTTATGCTTGTGTACATAGTTAAGTTGCCAGAAAATGACCCTTCTCTGTTTTGTGTTTCTTAAAGGTAATTGCTGAGAGCCTTTCAGTAGTGTCAAAATGCATTTTGACAGTTACTTTGGTAATCATTTATCCTCACTGGGGCCTTTACATTTTTTCCTTGGCTCAGGTAAGTTCCCTTTGTTTTCTCTCAGCCGAATTTTAATTTTTCTTTGACATTTAGCCTGATGAAGAACTTTGGGGAGCTGATAGAAAAAGCTCCTGGGAGGTTTAGGATTTAGCATTTCTATTTGGTGTTTGATACTCATTATTGACTTGGTGCTTTGATACTGAGTTGAAGGGAGGTACAAGGAAGCACCTTCTGTCTGTGAAGGCACATCTTGCAAATGAGGTTGTGTTATTCTAACCACACAGAACTTTATCCGCCTGTACCACCAACCTGCATTACCTTGTCAGAAGGTGCTAATCAAGTGCAATTAATTCAAGTTAAAACTTTTTCTTGATGCCACTGAAGAAGGGATTTTTTTTTCCTTCAGTTTTTGCCCTGGCTGTTGTAGATCACTTTTAACTGATGGAAATTGGAAATGTTCTGTGAAGTAAGAGATGTAGGCAGTAACTACTCTGTCAGCTTGATTTTTGATTGAGTAATTGCTTTATAATTGGACCTTCAGTGTTCTAAAAATGCTGAATAAAACATGAAAATTAGTAAAGGTCTATGATATCCTACAGGTTAAAAAAAGATAAAAAGATCAACAGCATTCTTAAGAGCTGTTCAAATCCTTATGTAGTTTAATATTTGGTAGGCACAAAGACTAACTTACATTTTCTTTTCACTGTATTTTCACCTTGTATATAATTCTGCATTTCTAAGTTAATTTTGTTTCACTGTTTTTCTTCTCTCCTTTCTGATCTTCCCAGCTTTTATATGTCAGTGTTCTGGTAATGTGCTATGTAATTTATTTTGTGATGTTTTTGGGATCTCCTGAAGCCACAAAGAAGTCATTTCCAGTTGCTAGAGTGAAAGCTCTATTGCCTAGCTGGGTGGAAGATGAGGTAAGATGTGCAATTTAGAGGGCCCTTTGAATGTTGCTTTTAGACTGTTAAGTGGTTTTGGGGTTATTTTTGCACTGTAGAAGATATGATAAAGTAAAAAATATCACATTGAAAATGTGTTTGAAGTTTGTATTAGTAAAATTCTTGTCAGAAAAGCATCATGAAACTTAAACTCTTTGTGGTTATGGGTTTGTTGTTGCTGATTTGGTTTGTGGAGAACATTAATAGACATTAACTGGAGATAGACTGTGCACTGTGCAGGGACTGATCAACTATCCCTGGATCTGAGGCAGAAAAGAAACCAGAACCATATAACTCTCTTGCTGATTTCTATTTCTTCTCTAATTTCATTCACATTTGTTACATTTCAGTAATTTTTTTGCAGACCTTTGTTAACTGGAGGGAAGCACGCTTGACTTGGAGTTTCTTCAAACAATCCTTCTTGAAACAGATTTTGACAGAGGGTGAGGCTCGACACAGAAGTGTGAGGGAAGAGGGCTCATGAAAACTATTTACAAAATTGACTTAAAGCTTCAAAAAGCCTGGGTGGGGGAAGATGAGGAACATGATTGCCAACCTGAATGGAGTTTTTGTGGGTTTTCAGAACTAGGTGCTGTCCCATTTGACTTTGTCTCTTGAATACTTAGTATTGGAAGTGCCTGAACAAGTATTGGGAAAGATGTAGGGGCTTGTTCTGAAGTTCTTTATTTTGAACTTACAGGTGAGCGATATGTGATGACTTTTTTGAACGTGTTAAATTTTGGAGATCAGGGTAAGTGTGATGGTATTGTGGAATGGTGTCAGAGATTTTGTATTCAATGCTCTTCATGTGTTTCTGAAAATGACTTTAAGTGTTTGAAGATAGCTTGAAAATCTGAAAGTGCTTCAAAGCCTTTGAGATGCATTTCAGGGAATGAGTAATATAAACTTTAATTTAAGATAATAGAATTACAGAATAGCCTGGGTTGGAAATGACATTCAAGATTATCTAGTTCCCAGACCCCTGCCATGGGCAGGGATGTTCACTAGATCTTTATCTTCTCCTGTATCAGTAAATCCTTTCCTGTTCTCACTCAGTGAACTTTATCAGGATCCTCTGAATTCCTCTACAGCAAGAATTTGAACTGTGGTTTGGTGCTGCTCTGGATTCACTTTTGTGTAGTTGGTGTTTTTGTCTTACCTTTGCCCTGAGCAGACCTTGCAATTCTAAGCTGTAATTGCTTGACTGTCAGAATTTTTAGAGAATAATGCTTCAGTGTTGCACTAAATACCACTTGTTTTCTCTTTTTTTTGGAGATGTTAAATTAGAATTCATGTTGTTATTAAAGACTTGTAATTGAAATATGTCTAAAACTCTGAGATTACTTTTTTTTTTTTAAAGGTGTATATGATATTGTGAATAACCTTGGTTCACTGGTGGCCAGGTTTATCTTTTTGCCTATTGAGGAGAGCTTTTATGTATTTTTTGCTAAAGTGTTGGAAAGGGGGAAGACTGTAAAGGATCAGAAGCAGGTATGTTTATTTTGGATTAATTACGTGTCAAATGCTTGATTTTTGTTACAGATAAGTTGCATCACAGAAGTATGCAGGACAGAAATGTGTGTTTAAATTTGACTATCAAGGCTGTTAAAATTGACAAGTGGAGAACAAAAATGTTGAGTAAGGCTGGACCAAAAAGAGAAGAGAATAGGTAAAATGCCTATGAAATAGAAATGAAAATATGCAGTGGCAAAGTGCTGCCTTGCATCAATAAAGTTAACATCAGCTCCTCCAGACAGTGTGGTGGAAAGCCCACTGTACTGTGTATTTCCAGATATAGCAAGCATTATTTAAATCATGAAATCTATTAAAAAATGCTATCTGGAAGTACTTTATTTACTTAAACGTATCAATAGCTGTTAAATAATGTTTCTGAAGAACACAGCTTTAGGAAGAGAAGAATTGGGTTTTTCTTGTGTGTTTGAGTTATATGAGGAGGATTGATGAATAAGAGCTTTGTTCTGCAGAGTAATATTCTTGATCCCTCATGAAGGTCAGCCTGTAGCAGTCCTGCTAATTGCACATCAGCACACAATTAAATCCTGTCCTTGGTGGGCTAAGGGAGGTGTCTGTGTGTGTATAATTTATAAAAATGAAAAAATGTTAGGATAATAAATATGGAGAAAACGTTACCAAGTCGAGAACATGTGTGTGGATAATTGAATAACAAAGGCTGAGTTTCACACCCTTTTACACCTTGCAAACTGATTTGTTTCTCTGAAGCAGCATTTCTGCACGAGAGTGGCTATTATTGCAGTGATTCTAGTTCATGTGATTTACTATGTTTTTTCAGGATGATGTTGCTATGGCTGCAAATGTATTGGAATTGCTGCTGAAACTTGTGCTCCTGATTGGCCTCACCATCACCGTGTTTGGCTATGCCTATTCTCAACTGGCTCTGGATATTTATGGAGGCTCAATGCTCAGTTCTGGAACAGGTAAAGATTTATAGACCTGGCAAAAAAAACACCACTCTTTAGATAAAAAACCCCTACAGCTAGTATGAATTTTTTGTAAATCAGCAGTTTGGTTTTCTTTCCTGTGAAACTGCTATTGAAATCTGTGATTTAGCTCATCAGAATCCTTCACCTTGCTTTTTTGGTGTTCTTGTCAAGATACCTAGACAACTTGCTCAAATGAACTTACGTTTTCATTATTGGTATTAGCCTTACAACTTGTATCTCTCAGTATCAGTGCCTGTAAAAACAAAGTAGTTTGATAAGAGAAATCATTAACTATTTGTCTTTCTAATGTGTTTTTTAGGTCCAGATCTCCTCCGGTGTTACTCGTTGTATGTCCTGTTTCTTGCTGTCAATGGAGTAACAGAATGTTTTACATTTGCCTTAATGTGCAAGGAAGAAGTGGACAGGTAGGAAACAGTGTCTCCAAAATGTTCCTGTAAATTTATTTGTGCTGACCTTAAAAAGGAATTGGTGCTTTTGAAATTGGCACAAATAATATCCTGCCTCACAGAAAAGCAACTCCTTGCTAGGCTGTCTGCATTTAGATTTAGATACAGAAGTTTTAGCAAAAGTTGAAAAGTTTGGGTAAAAAAGTCTGAAACTAAGAAATGAAGATTGTTTAGCTTTTGGCACATCACTAACTGGTAAAGTAATTTAAATGTGTGTTTTCTGAGCTTGAAGTTACACTTTTTAAGATAATCACTTGACTCGTTGTAAGTTTGCAACTATTAACATTTTTCACGTACAGGTATTGGAGGTACACTTAGGAATGATCCAAGCTGTGGGTGTGAATCCAGGGGTTTGCTGCTTTGTAGGAGGCTGGACTTGGTGATCAGAGCCCTTCCAGCCTGGATTATTTCCTGGTCCTGTGTTCAGGCTGTTCTTTATGTGGCTCTTTCAAATTAATTTCAGTGAGGTCTATCAAAGTAGGAGCTTTTTTGGCTTAATAAGGGCTGCTTTCACAATCCCTTTAAAATGTGCAATAGTTTTCCAAGTCTCTGTTTATAACAGAAACAAAATAAAATGTTGATCTGTTCTTAAGCATTCATTTTCTTTAATATATTCCTAACATGAAATAGCAAAAAATGCACAAATTTTTACATTACTAATAATTGTTATTAAATATGATTTTCTGCAATGAGTGCACAACTGATTAGTGTAATAAAATTTTGTTCACATAATGTAATTCTTGGTTTAATTTGATGTATTTTTATTCTTTCAAATAATTTTCAATAGTTTTCAATTTCAAATAGTTTTTTTTATCATCTAATTTCTCAAATTTATTTTCACTAGAAGATGGTAAGAGAAATTCTGTTACTCATGTTAGAAAATAAAAGATCATTAGTAAACGAATGCTGTAACTGAATGCATTGCTAAATTTTTTTTTTTCTTTTTTTTTCCTAGGTACAATTTTGTTATGCTGGCCTTGTCTTTCATATTTCTGTGCATCTCCTATTTCCTGACCCACTGGTATGGCAGTGTGGGCTTTATCCTTGCCAACTGCTTCAACATGGGCATCAGAATAGCTCACAGCACCCACTACATCTTTCACTACTTCAGAGAAAGCCCCCACAGACCCCTCACAGGCCTGCTGCCCTCACCAGCTCTGCTCCTGCTCTACATCATCAGTGCAGCAGTCACTGCTTGCTCAGAGGTGAGCTCCTTCCTCAGGGGACTGTTGTGTCCACAAAAAGAGGAATGCCATTAGGAAAAAAGGCTTTGGAGGGTAGGCTGGGAGATGTGCATGGCAGAAAGGCACGATGTGCTGTTAAGAGATTCTTTGGGTCAATGTTCTCTGCCACCTCTACAAGGTGGATCTGACAAAGTAAAATAAAATTTACCATGTTTCTGCTGTGTGTAGTTAATCTGTGGTCTTAGTTTATAATAATGGAAAATTTGCAGTGGCACCAAGAAACTGGCATTAAAAATTCTGTAATAGAAACAAGTAATAACCAAAACTAAAAGGAAACCAGAAATTGCTAAAAGCACGTTTAACACATATTCATACAAGATGGTTATTGTGCAGGCTGATTATTAAGGGAACTGGAGCTTTTCAATGTACAAAAATTTGACAGCTTGAAAATCCATTATGCCTGAGAAAGGAGAATTTTATATTTTGTTAGAAAATAGCCTGATATGTTGCTGTACTGTAGCAGACTTGCCTGATAGCACCAGCGAAGTTTTGTGTCATCTCAGTTAACACATTTCTGCATGCCAGGTAACAGCAGCTTCCTCATTTACCAGGTATCTACTGAATGGTTATTTTTTGCTGACAGAACTAAAGAAAGCAAATGTTGTGACTCCTAATATTGTAGAGTCAGTGTGTGTGCAAAACTGTGCTTGGCTTGGTGGTGACGTTGCCGTGTTGGACAGAGGTGTTAGACCTTATTTCTTGGTGAGACAGTGAATGCACTTTGTGCTGACTGGTTTCCCTGCAATCCCTTGTTTTCTTTGTTGTAGGTGTTGTTCTGCTGTGACAAGGGCTGGATGGCCAGGCTGATCCACATCAGCACGGGTGCCCTGTGCCTTGCAGCAACCCTCGTGACGATGTTCTGCACAGAGACCAAGCTCATCCACTTTGTCAGGAGTCAGTTCCTCTCCCGCTATTTGAAGAAAGGAACATGACCTGCTCCTGTGCAGAACAGTTCTTGTACATGCTTGCAGTAAAGGGCTGTGTTTTTTCCATAAGATCTCTATGGGAAAAAGGTTTCCACGTGTGTTTGGAAGCATTGATAAGGGAGTGGCAATGCTGGCAATTACCACGTGAATATGTTTGTCTTCTGAACTGGTCAGTACAGCAAACAAGAGGTGAATCATTTTCTCTTTATGCACCATTCTTTTCTAAGCTTTTCTTCAAACAGCCTCTGAAGATCTAAGCTGCACCCCCTGACATAAGCTGGTTGACAGACTGCATGTAGAGGGCTCCCCTTCCTGCCACTGGGCAGTCTGGGAAGGCCTGACATGGTTTACAAGGCCCTTATGTGGCAGGGGTGCTGCTTAACTGGGGACAAAATGGTCAGGGAAAAAAGCCCCAAACCATCCACAACAGTAAATGCCATAAAACACCCGAAAGCTGAGGGGAACCCTAGAGCAAGGAGCAGCACCAGTGTGAACGTTGTGGAGCAGAACACACGGTGCAGAGGGATTGAGCTGTCACTGTTTGAACAAGTGGGGAACAGAAAATCCTGACGTTTACAAGTAAATTAATGGAATACACAGTGTGTGTCCCTGCTGGCTCTGTGAGATTATTTCAGTCATGTCTGAGGGCATTGATTAACTTGTCAGAAATACTCGGAAGCCTTAGCTGGAAGAGGTTTTGGGCATTGTCTGCAGAAGGTGTTGAGTTCAATCACTGATAGTGCAGTTCATAAGATTACTCTTACTTTCATTCCATTGTTTCTTGGGTTTGTCTGAGATTTTAAATGCCAGCATGAACAAACTTGTCACAATAAAAAATTATTTTGTCTGTGCAATTGAATGTTAAATATATTTAGTAAGATCTTTTTACAAGAAATTATGCATATTGAAGATTTCTTTATTGGATAGTAAGTACTTCCTTTTATTCCAATGTTTTCCTCATATCTTGTTTCTTTACTTGTTCAATCTCAACCTCTGGATTGCCTTTTTTTTTTTTTTTGAATTATTGAAAATTTGAATGTTCAGAAGTTCTAAAATTCTGTGTAAGGCTGCTGGTTTAGGTGTACTGATGGCATATTGTATTGCTGGTCTCAGATCTGAGCTGGGCACTTTCAGAAAGTGTCAGGATTATAATGATCAGTGTTCCCTTTGCAGTGTTTGAATGGGCCAAAAAATGTTGAGGGATGAAAAATGTGTGCTCAGATGTGTGCAGTTGAAAGCTTTTAGTTTAATTAAGTAGCAACTCTGCAGATTCTCAGACTGCTTTAAAAAACCTCACTGGCATTGTGGAGTTCATTCTGGTGAAATCAGTGCCCAGGCTGAAATGCTTTCTGGTGTCAAGGCCTTCAGCTTGTAGTTAGAAAAATTTTTTAAACTCTGGTAATTCCCACTTGGAAAACATTGCCAAAGATACTTTATATGAGAATTTGGTGATGGAAAAATTATCATAGAGGAGTTAAAATGTGGCAGGGGAGGGAAAGGAATGGCTTTGCACAGCCAAGGGCAGTTGTCTCCATTGCCTGGCTGGAAGGAGGAGATACACACTTGCTGATTCTTAATGCTGTTTTGAAATCTGTCAAAACAAAACAAACTCTACATTATTCTGTCCTCTTAATTGAATTCAGTACTTTGTCTTTTTAAATTTCCTCTTCTGAGTGGTCCTACAGCTTTTTTTCTCTTTTCTGTCAGGTGTGGAGTTATGAAATATAGCTTCAGATATTGCAGGGGGTTGAAACTTTTTATTATGAATGGTCAATGTCTACAGCAGTTGCTTCTCCTTTATTTGTTTGTAGTACAAAAAATGAAGACAATTGAACCTATGGACTGTGTTTTAAGGTCTGTCTTTTTCTGTGTGTCTTTGGCAATATCTCAATCTGTACAGGGAGTTTTTATCACTCCTTGAAATGACAAATTTTTTATAGCTCTGCACCTGAAGTACTTTGGAGATGGAAGAACTTCTCATACCAGATTGAAGCTTGAAGTCATTCTGCCTTGTCTGCTCTTACAGCCCCAGCTGTATGCTGATATTACTTCTGCTGCTTGTAATCTCATAAGTAGGGTGATGTGAAATCTTCTTCAAACAGTGACCTGTGTAGTCTCAGAACTATTATTTAATATAAATGCAGTGATTAATTTAAGGACAAGTTATATTTTTATACCAATTTGGTTTATTTCATATTGGAAATATGATTTGTCATATTTAATATTGGCAAATCTCACGTCTCAAATGCAATTTTATATAAATCAGGAAGACATTTCAGGTGACTTAATGATTGCTCATTAGCAAATTAAGGACACATTCCTCATTTAAACCTTATCTGTAAGCAGCTCAGTGATGGTTGACTGGTGTTTGTGATGTGGGATGTTTTATTTTTAATGTTTTATGTGGCATGAAACTGCAAGGAGAGGCAGGAAGTAGAGACTTAAGAAGCTGTCTCCTGGTTTCTTATTTATCAGTGGGATCCTTAAAATCAGAGCTGTTAATTGCTTTATTGCTAAAGCAGCAAGCTCTCAAACTCAGGGACCAAGTTGAGATTGAACTTGGCCATGTTTCCCTTTCGTTTTATTCCTGTTCATCTGTCAAAGGCACAACTGTCTAAAGTGTCATGAACATCTCTTGCAGAGTTCTGAAATCTTTTAGTTTCAGCCAGAGGGGAATGAATACATTTTCTTTGGTGGAAAAGGTTATGATTTCATGCTTTGTGGTGTGGTTTTCTTATTTGTTGGATGAATGATTTTCGAGGTAACACTAAATAAAGTTTATTCCCTTTACATTTTGTTTTTGTCTTCTGGTTAATGATTATTGTAGTTTTATTTGTATCATTGGTACAGCTGATGCTTGAATTTGGTTGGATTTTCTAGGATATTTTATGTATAATTTCAATTATCAACCTAAACATACACGCCATTTCCTAACACACACATAAAATTTGCTGTAGTAGTTTTGTGAGAGGTGGCATCATTATAGTCAAGTTTTCCTCTTTGTTTCTGTCAAATTGTTTGTATGAATTGAAATGGCCAAGTTTCTTTGTTTGCTTTTACAATGCATTGTGATAAAAACTGATTCAGTGGCCAGGAATAAATCTGATGTTTAATGAAGTTTTTGACTGAATTAGATTGTGACTGGCAGTGCTATTGGGGACTAACCAATTAACCAGTTGTTCAATTGTTTGATTTTTCCCTAGTATTGTAAATAGTTTGTTTGTAAAAACATTGGGCAGGGGGAGCCCTTTTTTAGGCAAAGAAATGAGGAGTTAAAGCTTTGCCTAAATGGTTAATCTGCTTTAGCAGGCACAAAAGGTAATAGATAAAAGCTTGAATGTTGCCCACAGCTGAGCACCCATAGGGGTATTGACTTCTTGTTCACATCAAGGATTGTGTGAGTGCCTTGGGGTCAGACCTATAATTCCTTGGTTCCTGAACAGTCCTTCTATCTAACTTTGAAATTCTTTTAGTGGGCTTCAGATTTCTTGCTGTCTGAACGTGGTGCTTTTTTTTGTGTGGTTTAATTACCTGATTTTAAAGATAATGCCAAAGAGAGAGGATCTGAGGCTTTTTGAACCATATCAGTGCTGCAATAGATGTATGAGCTGTAATGGTTTTGTTCAGCACAAAATGCATAACTCATCTGCATTCTGAGGGTGCTGTGGAAATGGAACTGGTTTTCAATATAAGCTGAAAATGAAGTTTGAAGGTTTGCACATGTGATGTACAGCTGGGCCCTGGAAACAGCAGGGCCTGCTCAAAAGCATGAGCAGCTGGGGATCTAAGGGAAACTGATAGGTAGTGCTTATCTCTGCTTCACTCTGGCTTGCTTCCAGGGAAAGATGTGTGCTCTCTCTAGTTTCTGATCTGAGCTGTGCTTCATGCACTGCCCTGCTGGGATCTGGGAGGAAGAGTGAGCCCTTTTCAGTGGGGTGTCTGTCACTGCACATCCCTGTAGTGAGCTCTGCTCATAGAATGTGAGGAGTGTGTGCCCCCTGTGCAGCAAGGCAGGATTTTCTTGTAATTGAGGGAAAGGTAGAACAGCTCTGGGTTTTCCTTTGTCAGGCTTCCTGGTTAGATGTGGTAAGTGAGCCTCTGACAGAGCCCTCTGTGTTGTTTGCTGGTGAGGTTTTGTGGGTCATAGATTGTGTGCTTGGCATAATTTATCTCCAAAGTTCTGTGCCATCCCACTGAACTGAGAAAGTGGCAAGGAACATAACCAAGACAGCAGATGTTTTATATCTATGGCCCATTTAATAAGACAAATAATTAAAGCTGTGTTGAGAAGAAAAAAACCACAACTGAGATAGCAGTCCTGAAACACACATCAGGTGGATGAGTAGATCTAATCCAGTAGTAAACAAGAATCATGTTTTCTTCTTCATTACACACTTTGACTTTTGCTCCAAAAAGGGGAGAATGTAACTGCTTGAGAGAAGATTGCAAGGTTTAGCTCTTAACATTCTCAATTGCAGGAATATTCCAGACTTCCATCCTTGTGCCCCCTCCCAGGGATAGAGAAGTATGATAAGTAAGTATCAGTAAGAGCACTGATGCTGTTCTGAAGGGAAGTGCTTGTCTCAGAGAGAAACTGAGGCACAGCCAGGCACTGTCTATGAGAAAGTACCTTGTCATCACTTGGGAATATCTTCAACTTTTTTTTGGTTTATTTTGATTCCTGTTTCATTTATATATTGGCAAGCCATTCATAACCAACTCCTGTATGTAGATATTCCCTTTTTTGCTGTAAAAAGTCAGCCTAGCCAGTCTCATTGCAAAAATTACAAGAGCCCTGCCCTGGACTGGCTTGAGGAAGATGTTTTGGTCAGCTTGCTGAAGGTTGTGTTATGGCCTGTTTGCTAGCCCTGACAGCTGGGTGAGGAGGGAGCAAATTAACCTTGCACAGAAAAATTTAATTGTGGTATCTCTTTGGTTCTGGATGCTTGACTTGGCAGTGCTGTTTTCCTAATGGAAGGGGTTTTTGGGCATAATTTTATAAAACAAGTGCCATAAAGTGCACTCATATGCCTTCTCTTATTTGTGTAATGATTTTTAGCAGTCTGTCAGTGTGGGTGAGGAGATGTTATGGGATGAGGAAAGGGAAGTCTGCTGAGGACAGAACATGTGCAAGGAACAGAGTGTCCCTCTGGGGAGAGGCCTTTAGTCTGTGAGTTACTTCCCTCTCTGAATGCTTTTCTGTCACTGCAGATAAAACTTTTAAGCATTTCTCTGCTCTAGTGCTTCTCTAGGCAACGAGGAGAACCTGTTTGGACAAATCAGAGTATGCCCTTGAAGCTTTGCTGGTGAAGTAGGGTTTATTGGTACATCAAAAATACAGGCAATAGTGTGTGACAATATTTAACTCTAATAGTCCTCCCATTTGAGATTGACTGTGTATTAACCTGTGGAAAGGTGGGTTTGTTCTGTGGTTCCTTCAGAATTGTACTGATCAGTTTTAGTATATTTTCCTTCTCCCTCAGATGACTTTATTACACATTAGCTTCCCACATGTTCATCTAGGAGCTCTGAAGAGGCACGGGATGAGGACTGGGCAAGTGCTGAAGCATCACTCAAGTCCTGCTCAGCACAGCCAGGTTGGAGAAGGGCTGAGTAGACCCTCCCCTGATCAACAGAGGTAAGTGTCAGGACTCTTAACCTGAGTCTTGGCTGCACAACTGTGAGCACCTTGCCTCAGATTCCTGAGGAAAAGTTGTGAGAGCTGTGGAAAACGTCTGTAATAAAGCTGGGCAGGATAAAAACTTGGATTGTTTTCTTGAGACAGCAACTCCAGGATTCAGGATGAGAACCACCTGCAAGTCTGCATTCCAGGCTGTAAATACAGAGTTGGAAGGTGGCACTCGTGAGCCCTGAAGGTCCATTTCAGGGAGCTGCAGAAATTCCCTGCCAAACCATCTGCTGGTAGAGATGCTCTGAGTGTTGTATGTGTGCTATGCTTCATAGCTCTCTTAAGTTTCAGTGGTTTTGTCCATCTAAAGCAACACATGAGTTATCTTTTTGGAGTTGGATATATTACAGAATCATAGAATAGTTTGGATTGGGAGGGACCTCCAAAGGGCATCTAGTCCAGTGCTTCTGCCATGAGCAGGGACATCACATCATGCTTGTGGAGTCTATTTGCAGTTGGACAAAGCTGCCTGAATGAAACAGCTCAGAGGAAGAATTGCAAAATTGTGGAGTGCAGGTGAACCAAGTCTTCTGGCACGACAGCCACAAGTGAAGCAGAAAAGCAGCAGAAAATCAGAAACTGAAAACAAACACATAATGTTCAGGTTTGGTAACTGGGCATTCAGGATACTCAGTATTCCACTGGGGCTGACTGTTCACCAGGTGAGGAGAAAAGGGAAGGATTTCTCCCCATCCAGAGGAAAATACAGTGATGTAGGTCATCTGAAAGACAATCTGGTATGGGAGCAGGAGGCTTTCATGGCTGAAGATGCACTGATGAAGGCTGAAGAGGCATTTGCAATCTGTCAGGGGAGCAGTACATTTAAGTCAACGTTAAGGTTGCTGCAGGATGGGCCTTGAGGTGAGCTGCAAGCAATTTGACTTAATCTATTACAGTTAGGAAAAGGAAAATTAGTCTCTGTAGGGTAAGTAAAGGTGGACTTGAAAGCAGAGGTTGAATTATTAAAGGAACAGGAACAGAATGGAAGAACAGAAGAAAAGTAGTGCAGAGTGGTGTGTGCTGCAAAAAGCCTGTGTGCAGCATCTGTGATGAAGTGCATGTGATGAAGGACATACAAAAGGCTAGACAATAAAACCTCCAGCTGTGCAGTTACTTGGCAGAGGAAAAGAAGCTTAAGCAGCTTCAGGGCTGTAGTTAGAGGCAGAATTGTGGATTGGCCCATTCAGCTTCATCGAGGAGTCTCCTGGTCTTTGGAAAGGGCATTTCAGAAAGAGCAATATGTGGTTGGATTTGCTAGTGCAGAATTCAGCCCAGAGACCACAGCCCATGGGACTGAAGGGGAGGTTGCTGGTGCAATCCAGATCACTTTGGTGTGGATATACCAAAATACATGGAAGAGACATTTCCTATCTCTCCTCAAGTTTCTTTGTACCAAGACTTAGACCAGTTCTCCTCTGCTAGTCCATATGGGAAAAATGGGAGAAATTGCAGGTGGATGCAGACAGATAAAAAACTGCCACTGGCACAAGCAGCTGTCACACCATGTGAGCTGATCATCAGCTGAACACTGCTCTGTGGTGGGATCATGGACACAGGGAGTACAGGGCAGTTTAGCTGTGATGCAGGCTGTGCTTTCCCTGACACCACATGTGCTACCTGGAGGAGCTCACAGTGCTTATACAGGAGCCCCACAGAGAGCACAGTGGCTTTTAAGTTTAATGAATTAGGGATTAGAACTGGAAAATTAGAAAGCTTATGCACTTGATAATGTTTGGATTGCAAACAGATGTGCGTGACGTAATATTCACTATTAAAATAGTAAAATAAAATAAAGTATACTACTTAAAATAGTAGAAAATCGAATGTATTAAATATGGACTCAGTCTTGAATGAGCACAGGTAAATGGTAAATACTGGTTATTTGCAGATCTGCTTTCTTTGAATAGAGTGAGATGTGTATGATGTACAGTAATTTGGGTAAATGAAGAAACAATTTAAAGGAAGGGACTCTCCCTTTTGCTTGAGGAGGGGAAACTTCAGCCATTGAAAAAGTAATGGAAGATTCTGGTAAATCACAGTTTTCCAAGAAAGGTGTGTGCTGAGGGAGTGGTAAAGTACAAACACCATCTGGGGATACATGGCTCAGACCACAAGGATTATGCAGGACTGCCTTTGTGTGAAAAGGTACCACCAACTGGAAGTATAGAAGGAGATTGTGGTGCTGTGTATCAGAAATAAATAACAGGATTAAAAGACCAAAATGCAAAAACAGTTATTGGAAGAAATGCTTTAATTGATTCAGATAAAACTTTGAAAGAGTGAATTAAAAACATAGTAAGTCAATCTCCATTGTTAAGTTCTTGTGGAATACTTTACAGGATTATGCTACCAGCATTATTGTCTTGAGGAGAAGTAGCTCAGTGTAGTGAGGATAGTGCTGATTTCAAGCAAGTGTGTAGCTATAGAGGGATTCCAGAAGAGGTGAATAAAACAGAAGGGAAGAGTTTTGAACAGAGGAACATTAAATACTGACATTACTTTGGTAAGAAGTTTGGAGAATTGTGGAATTTAATGTGCATATGAAAGAAAAATTACTAATGAAATAGTGCAATCCAAGTGGGATGGGGTAACATGAAAGGAAGATTGTACAGGTGGGTGTTAGAGGAGGTTTGTGTGTGTGTGCTAATCAAAGCTCCTTCCCTCCCTCCCTCCCCTTAAGTGTGTATCTGTAAGATTTTTGATGTTAACCATGACTTCAGATGATAAACACAATTATTATTTATAAAACTGACTGTAAAAGAAATACCTCCCATTAGATTAAAGAAAAAAAATTATAGACTAGAGGCATCTGTTGTGTAGTCACAATATCAGACATCTTAACCCATGAAAGGCATTTTTTCTGTACAAGCTATAGGAGTTGGGGCAAAGACTTCTGTGATGAGTGTGTGCCAAGGAAACAGGATGATTCTTGGTAGTTATTGTTCTTTCCTGGCTGTGTTAGAACACTACTGTAACAATTATTTGTACTAAATACAAAGTTAGCTGCTTCTTGAAGGGAAGAAGTGGAACGAGTGAGTATAGAGTAAATGGAGAACAGACATAAGCAGATCATAGTATCATTTGAGCCTTACTGGCTAGAATATTAGAAAAAAAAAGCAAGAACTTTGTACTTGGATAAAATTAATGCCTGACAAAGGTGGGAAGTTTGCTCAGTGAATAGCTTCATCAAATTAAAAATAATACAAGTAGTGATACTGTAATTTTTCTTCAATGATAACCAAATATTTCTCTGTCATTAGAAATGACAAGCAACAGTGATGACATATGAATTTACAAAGAATGCCACTGCCATGGAATATTAGCTGAAGACATCCCTTGATTACAAAAAAAGCTTTGTGAAGGAAAAAAGTTAAATGAGCCTTACAGTCCAAAACAGAAAGCAAGCATAAATGTAAGTGAAAGCTGCTCATGCAGAACTTGAGCAAGTCATTACATGCAGTTCCTATAATCTTTGGTACTGCAATTAATAACGGTTTTGATGTCATATCTCACTTATCAATAAATCACCTGGCCACTAACAGGAATAGTGCTGATGTTTGTTGGGGTTATGACAGCCTGCACTGACTGCCAAATGCATTCACCCAGGTAAATATGAGTGTGTGTGTGTCAAACAAATCTGTACCTGTGTTAGAAGATGACAGACCAAAGGAAATGTTTCTGTTACTACACAGCAAGCATTAAATGTCAGTGGAATCCAGTTTGTACTGATGTATTCATAAATATTTATTAAAGTAGCAGTTCCTGGGGACCACTTCTTACGGAATTTCAGAGGTAGCTTGCAAATTCAACTTTGAAATAACTTGTAAAACTGTATGTTTTGGGGTTTGTTTCCTTATTGTTTATGTTGTGGCAGGGTGCACAGGGTCTTGGTGACTGTGACAACTTATACAGAGTCAGGATGAGATAAAGGGGTTGTGAAACCTTTGGCCAAGGGAAGGGTGCCCTGCTGCTCCTGATGGGCAGAAGGTACACTGCTTGTATGTCAAAATGTGCTGCTTTCTGGACTTAACTTTTCCTTTCTTTTTTAGAAGAACATTTGAGAAATTGTATGGAGTTCATCCGCTGGACAGTATTTGTTTTGTCAAATCAAGACTGATTTCTATAAAGTGCTTCAGATTTCTTAATCTCTGCATGAAGGAAATAATTTATTGCATGTCCTTCCCCCCGCCTTCTTATCTCCAGAGTGGTGCACTCTGGTTCTTTGACACCCTGACTGACAACCATTGCCAACAGCATCATCCTGGCAAAAAGAGAAAAAAAAGAATTGCCCCCCTGTAGTTGTGTGTCCTTGTTCCCCTCTTTGCTCTCTCTTGGTGCCATCTATGTTTTCCTTGTTCCTTTGCTGTGACAGCAATGGGACCTCAAGGAGCCACTTTTTGTCAGCTTAACTTTGAAATGTTTTCATGCATGTTGCAGTTGATCCTTCAGCTCAGTCCTGTATTACTTGGGCAAAGCCCATGAGTAGCATTTAATACAAAGTTTAGACATCATCAGTTGCTTCACCACCTAATTCTGGGTTTAAATGTTTGTGTTCAAGGTAAGAACATGTTCATCTGATCACAGCAAATAAAATGCACTTCTCAATTCTTTTAAAAATACCTCTCTATTTTGGGCATGAATTTAAGTTAAGTTTTAGAAATCATCTGCTAAAGTAAAGCCTGGAAAAAAAAGGATCAAAACCATTTGTTAAGCAAATATTTTCCAATAGTAAATTGATTCTGTCACCTGAATTGAGGTATACTACCTAAAACTAGTTCCCTGATTACTTTTAACAGTTTATTAAGTGTTCTGACTGGTTATTTGGATTTTTCTTCCCCTGCTGCTGTGAATTAGATGACAAAATACTGCAGCTGAACATAACATTGTTTTGTCACTGGGAAATTCACTGCTGGCATTCAATTCAGCCTGGAAAAGCAGAGGTCACAACACAACATCTGTTTCGTGGAGAGCATAGTTATTACCACCAGTAATATTGCAAACACTGGAGTGGAAAAAATAATTCCACAGCAAAGATGTTGCAAAGTTGCCTTTTTGACCATTGTTTTATGGGCCGTGTTAGCTGGATTTCCCCTCACCCTTTGGAAGGTAAGTTTGAGCAAAATGCTCATGCTGCTCAAACATAAGGTGGAGCTGTTTCTTTGTGATAGAATTTCCTCCTCATCTTCTCCACATCTTCCTTTTCTTCCCCCTCCTTACCACATTTTCAGTGTTGCCAGTGATTTTACAGGCAGTGTGCTGGAGGCATGTGACTGAGGTTTGTTAAACTCCTGTAATGATCTACATTTGCTCTTAGGTTTCATTTTTAGCTAACACAATCCATATGAGATGTTGGGGGATCTCACCCTGCACTTAGCTGTGGTTAATCCTCCTCACCCTGCTGCTAAGCTGAACTGATTTGGATTCCCATACCATGCTCCCTTGGGCTGCTTGTAACTGGGGAGCTCCTTTACCTCTTCCTTAGGGTGATGGTCTTTGTGTGTCAGCAAAAAAAATAATTTAAGCTACATAAATAATAAGTTGGGGTTTTTTTTGTCCACTTTGTGTTGTCATTTCTGTATTTTTACTAAGAATTTCAAGTTGTAGTTTCTAATGAACATTTTCTGAGGGCAGAAAGTGTTGTGACATCCTTGGAAGCAAAGTTGCAGAGTTAATGTTTTACAATGGCTGCATTGGCACCTGTGGCTCTCTGAGCTACTGACCCTACTAGAAGTATCCCAGTGTTGTATTTCTCTGCTTTGGAGGAATGATTGGAAGTATGGATGCAGTGCTCCAGGGGAGTCAGAGACTGCAGGCAGCTCCCAGGAATGAGCACCTTTCCCTCATGCCTGTAAAATCTCTCTTGTGCCTGCTTTGCTTTACCTTTAAAGTTGCTTTCTCCAGGTCCTGGCTTGCAGGGATTCAGACTCTCACCCTTGCTAAAAGCCAGCTCCTCAATCCTTCCATTGTCTGGCTCGTGTGAAAGTCTCAGTTGTGGATTTCAAAGCTTCTCTGTGAACTGGATGTGTCTGTGATTTAACTGGGAGATAGCCAGAAGCTCCAAATGTGAAATTGGCTTTCTGTGTGGAGCAGATAGTGTTACACAGCCCTGAGAAAAACCCATCACACACACACAAAACAAACTGTGGCAACCCCTTGGGATAATGAAAGTTTCTTTATCTTCAGGTTTTGCAAACGCTCTAGGTATTGAGTAATCATCTTCTAGCTGCTCTTAGAAGTAGCTCCCCCCAAGTTCACCTGCAACCAGTGAGACAAAACCCTTTTTATGGGGTCGTTCTTCTCTCATTCAGTTCTATAATGGAAAGGTTGACTCACCAGCCCCAGCCCTGGAGAGGTAGACAGGATATCTACACTGTCATTTCACTTTTTCAGCCCTGTTATGCCACACATTAGTCAGAGTTCATTTATTTCATTAGTTTACTTTGTAAAGCAATTACATAACTGTTACCACAATAGGAGTAGAATGGTGTTTTACATTTACTAAAATAACTTGGCAATTAATTTCAAATGATCTCTGTGCAGTAATCTCCTACATGTAATAGAATTATTCAAATGTCTATGAACATTTTAGTTGCAGTATTAGAGTGAGTTAGATTAATCAAAAATTAATTGCATCCAAAGCATCAGTATAGCCTTCTGGGATCAGCTGAATGCCAGTATGTCACAATAAAGTCATAATAATTGATGTAGCATTGAATCATGCCTTTGCTTCTCCCTTATAATGGCAATTTTATTAGCTGAACAGGCTAGGTGGAAAAATGAAAAGAAAAGAGAAATGAAAGTAAGTTAAATACCAGCTAGTGGCCATTAACTTTGATTTAATTCTGTGCTTATATGGTTTATCATCCTGACACTTTCTGCATGCTTAAAAAAGCTTGTTTTGCACAATTGCACTTCCCCTGTGCTTCCTATTTATATACACGTAAAAAAGAATGGAGTGTATGGCTGAGCATTCAATTCAAGCTGTCAACCCAAAATATTTCTTCTGAATTTTGATTTGATGACTTGGGCAGTTAAGATGAAAAGTATCTCTCCTGTGTTTGGTTTGGTTTGTCCTGGGCTTTTCCCTTTCTCAGGGTGTGACTCTGGATGATTTACGTAGTAGAAGTAGAGTGCAGATACCAAAATATTTAGATATTCCTCTTCTCACTAGCAGATTTCTTATGTTGTTGTTTTTGGTTTTTTTTTTATTCATAAGCCAGGATTATTGCTGTATCACAACTACTTGAACAGCTGTTAAACTGAATAATTTGGCTTCTTCTATGGGTATTGGAGAACAAAGAAATTCCTTAGCTTCAAATTCAACTACGAACTTTTTAATGTTTCCAGAGAATCTGTGAACTAGATGAGAGTTTGTTTTCTTTATTTGAAAAGCCACATTGACAGTCAGCAGGTATAGAAAGATAGTGAGTAAGAAGGCAAGCAGGGATTTTGAATGGCAAAATTGCAAGGAAGCCACACTGTTGCCTTGGGTTGGGGGAGGTGAGTGGTAGCTCTTGTTTTGTCTTGTTTTATTGTGCAGACACCTGAAAACAGATGGTGAAAATAGTTAAACATGCTCAACTTGGTAGAGCTGTAGCTGGGTATTCAGGTGGGAAAAACATTCAAACATGAGATGGAAATCCAGATCTACAAAATTCTGAGCTGTCAGGCTTCATGAGTAATGCAAGAGAGGGATGTAAGAGACTGCAAGACACATTGGAGCCTGAGAGCTGGCAAAGGGAGCAGTGCAGATTAATGTAGGACTAGAGGGAGTCTCGTGAGTCCATGAAAAGTGACTTTTTCCCTGTGAGCTTGCCTGTGTTAGCAGTGCTGGTGTATCTTGTTCTCTTCAGTGCTTCATCTACCCAGTCTCATGTCCTTACTTCATCTTACTGCTGCATTCTTAAAAGAAAGAGCAGAATGGAACTTGCAAAGCTGTGGTGCTTGTGAGCAGGCAGGAAAACTGAGTCCTCCTTCTGAGTGAGCCCCACATGGATTGCATTCAGCTTGTTAATGGTGGAAGGGTGAAAACAAATGTGAGTCTTTGGACTTTCTTCACAAGAGCTGTCAGATCCTGATAGATCTATTTTAAAAGCACCTGAATATTGGTAGAGAAACTGTTATCAACTGGAGGGCAAAGCCAAGGCAGTCAGGGGACAGGTGGTGTGACTCTTAGTGATTGGACTATTGCAGCATGTGGGTAACTTTGCAGAAAAAGAACAAAAACTTGACCTCTGATCATTTCATCACTACAGAGTTGATACAATTACATTATCAGCAAAGCAGGTAAAGCATGGAAATGGGCTGAGGAAGGAAAAAAGCTTTGAAAGTTTATAAACCTGCATCCTTTTTAGGGCTGGAATTTTTCAGCCTGCTTTTAAATGGCTGAGTTTGATTTGTGGAAACAGCCAAGCTGAAGCCAGTGTAGGTGGCCCAGTCCTGCTACCAGCTCAGGTGTCAGTGGGCTGCGTTCATTCTGGTTTTCAGGCACCTGACATGATGGGGCTGGGCTGAGACCTGTGCCCCTGCCACCAGCTTGGTACTTAGCCTAATTTTGCACACTGGCCCTGGAATGCCTACCTTAGTTGGATATGCTTAGACTGCAGGGTGCTTAGATTTGCCCTGCAGTTGGTGACACAGTGACAGATATTTGCTAAATATGTGCAAGACTGGGGAGAGATTGACTGTGAGACTCTGAAAGGCAGGAAAAAGGAGGAAGAGGTGAGATAATCAGCAATGTATGGTTTGCATACGGTAAAAGCACAACGGTTGGCAGGAATTTTTCCTAAATTATATCTTTCTAATGTGCTCCTCATTTAAATTTATCTGGAACAGATATATCTGTGGAAGTGACAGCAAAGCCCTCGTGTTTGAGAGGCAGTAAAATTAGCGAATACAGAACATACTGCAGATTATGTAGCTGCAATTCTATGATGGAAGAAATCTGGTCCTTTTTCCATTTACTGCTTATGGATTTTAACATGCTATAGGTATTGTCCAAATATTCTTTTTAATGCTTAAACAGAAATTAAAAAGTTATGGGGATAATTTGCTGGCATCATAAGGATGTATTGTCTTGGCAAATGCTGCCAGTCAGACTTTCTGATTAAACTTGCCCTTCAGGGCTCCTAATTTGAAATTAAATGCAAAATTAAGGCATGACAAAAATATTTCTCACAGTGAACAGGTCAGCTGTCTGATTCTGACCAGCATTTCCTCTCACTAAATTTCCTTTTAACCCAAGTAATATGCAAAAAGCCTTTGTGAAGTAAATGGCATCAACAAGTTGTACTGGATACTGATGAGCCAGCTCAGCCTTTTTAGCAAAAATCAGTGATTCCTAAGAGTAAAAGCTGAGCAACACTTGTGTGTGTGTGGTGTGTGTGTCTGGCTTTCCCTTGGATGAATTGAAGTTGAGTTTATCTTTCAAGATTTGAAATTATCTTTATCTTTCCCTAACTGGAGGCATTGCATTTCTTTACTGGGGAATTTGAGGATATCTCCTTGCCTTTCTGTGCATCTCTGGGATATTTGTCACAACTGCTGTGTTTCAGCACAGCTGAGATGTTTTAATGACTTTAAGCTGATTACTCTGCAGACAGTTTATTATTTTCTGTTATTTTTCCCCTCCCTTCCTCTCTCCCTGAGTGCTGCCCTTTCAGTAGTTGGTTTGCTTAGCACTGAACCATTGGATTCCCTTGTTCTCTGCATGTTTTTCTGTCAGGTTCTGGGTCCTCTTTTACTCCTGTTGTACAAGATTTTACTGGTTGTATCCTCCAACACAAAAAAAATGAAATTAATTTTGTTAATTAATGCTTGACTTCTTAGAGTAATGAAGAGTTTATTAGATTGCTTGTAATTATATAATTTATTTCTCAGTGTGAAGAGAATTTTTTTATTTGATTCAAAATTTAATCATACTTGAGTGATTTAACTAAACTATCATTTGTGACCTTCATTTGTACAAGTATGCTTTGCTCTTTACTGGCAATACCTGTGAGGCTCTGCATTTTTTTTTCTATTTATGTGATCTGTTCTATAGTTGTGAAGTACAAAGTGTTTCTTCTCTCCTAAGGTGTGCTTGTGTAAACAGTTTTCAGTCAATTTGGAATTTCTTTACAGAATTTTGGTTTTTTTCCCTAAATTACAGGGAAAGCCTAGTGAAATTTTGGGATCCCCAAATTCCTTCCCTGTCAGGAGTGTAAGGTGCAGTCAGGGATCAAGCTGGCTTTGGAATTCAGTTGATTGATGTGGCTTCTGCTCCTCTCCTGAGTATTTCTCTCCCAGGTTTTTGTGTTGCAGATTTAGGGCTACTTTGAGAGACTCAGGAGTTCTGAGAACACTCCAAAAATTTAGCTTCCTACTAGAGCATTCAGTTTTTGTATTTCTATGAATGGACTGGTGAATAAGGCTCTCTTAATGTTTTTGTCTTACAGTAACTGAAAAAAGAAAAATTGCTTTTTTCAAATGAGGAATACTGGGAAATAGCTCCATGTGAGCTCATTTATCTGTTTCCTGTAATCAGGAATTACATTACTGCACATAATGCTCATGTGCCTGAAGCAATGCCATATTACAGCAGTAAAAATAATAGCAATGTCATTTTAATAGTTATATGGAAGTATTTCCCATAACAGAGAAGTTATTCTTACCTTAGCTGGATTTTTTGGTCTTCCATGATTCTCCAGAGGTTTTGTGATATTAATAGAGCTGAGTGTGGTCTTATTGTTTTAAAGCTGTTCATAAGCATGTACTCAAAATGCTGTCTTAATTGTTTACTTGTTCTGTCAGCCTTCTGTTTATTTTCTACAACTGAACCAAAAGCACCAATATATGTTTAATTGTAATAATTCTATGGGTTTGACTGTTGTTTCAAGTTTTTATGGCTGTTACTGAAGCACCTGGAAGGAAATATTATCAGTGATTAATGATTGAGGCTGCTTTCTTCATCTGCAATAATATTTTCATGCTTTTCCAAGTATTTCTCCATTTACATTTATTTTCAAGGTGCTTTAAAGATGTTGTGACTTTCTTATTTTTGGTATGGACTTTTTATTTAAAGTAATTAAGTAGCAGTAACTTCTGTCAACTTCTAAGGGAATAGAGACCTCTTGGGCTGGAGCCTGGAACCTTCCAGTCTCTGCCAGTTCTATTGCATGAACTGAGCTGAGACTTGGTGCTTTTAAGCAGCCTCCTTTTATGCGAAGCATCACTACTTGGCATCTATTTTTCCTTTCTGAGTGAGAGATTTTCAGTGATGAGATTTCCCCTTGCAGGAGGAGCAATGCCAGGAGGCCTTTTGTGTCTACAGCACTCTGAGTTTCCAACCACGGTAGACTGGGAGAGGGAGAGGGAAAACCAATTGCATTGCACTCCTTTGTTCTGCCAAAAGATGGAGTAAATGATCTACTGAACTGCCTGTGCTGCTAATTGATTTTCTAGGCAACTAGGAACTTTTCCACCAGGAAGGTTTTCTGTTGCCTTATAGTGTTAAAGATTCATACTTCTCATAATCTGTGCTAAATGTAATGAGGCAGTTCTTCTTAATGAATTGACCAAATTGGTTGGTAACAGATGGGTTGATGACAAATGGGTTAATTAGTAGTCTTATCTAATCAGTTTTTATTTCAATTATTTTGTCTACTTATGTGTGAAAGGGTTATTTTAAAACAATCCTTTCACCTCTTGTAGAGAAAAGAAGTATCTGTATTATTGGTCAAAGCAGTCCCTTCTACAAATATAGGGATCCTCAACAAATCAAACTAAAAATAGTATTGGTGTGCCATAATTACAAGTGGAAAAGCTGGCATTTTCAGTGGTGCAAGCTTATTTTAGACAGTTGCTATGGAACACTAAATTTCTTTGGCAAATAAACCCGTGTGCTCTAAGTGTAGCTGGATATATATTGTCTTTTTCTACATATTTTCACTGTCCATGCTGAAATTACCTGTTGGATTCTAGTGACTGAGCTTCTGCCATCAATCACACTGGCATGAAAGCGATAGGCTTTGTTTTTTTCCTGTACCTTTGTCACTGTATTCACCTGCCTCAGTGTGTGCCTTTGTGCCAAAGGACTCTGTCTAATTGTTCCTCTCAGGTACACAGCCAGTGACTCCACACAATTACTAACCCCTCGAGTTAGGGGCTGCCAATCTGAATCGTTGAATAAGAAGTGCTGGGAAGACTAATCAGGGTAAGTTGAAGGAGGCTGAAATCACAGGAGACAGACTGTGCAATTTAGATTCATCAGGTAAATGAACTACAGACGTGAATTGTGAGTAAAACTGGTCCCAGAGTGGCCTTTTTGGTGTGGTAACACCACGGTAATTTTCCAAAGGTGCAGCATGATGAGCTGCTGTTTTTAGTACATATGTTGCACCTAATGTCTTGTCTTCCTTTGCTTAGACTTTATTTTTCCTCAGCAAACTCATTTATTTGTAGAAGTCTCTCCTGTAGAAGTGCTCTTGTTTGAATGCTTCCAGAAAATCCTTTTTTTCAGTCCTGACTTTGTAGGTCTTCAGAGAATTGAAAGATGGAGGACTACTTTTAACTTTGAACGTTTCCAGTAATGCAGATTTTCGCCTTTAAATGTCAGTGACTTGCAGCATTGGAACAGAAGTGAAATGCCTGGTGGGTGGCATAAATGGGGCAGAGAGGTTAAATGACTTATTTGGATGTACTTGGGAAGTCTGTGTTAGAGTGCAGTCCAGAGTAATGTTTGGATTTTGTATCTATTTCAGATTACAGATGATTCTATTATCAACCTCCCAGTATGAAATTTTACACATAACTCCTTGATTCTTCATATCCTACAAAAAACTCCACAAAAGTAAGCACTTAATAAATGCTAATGTGAAATGCAGTGTGGGAAGGTGAAGGAATAACATCACCAAACTGGAAGGTCATTTTGATGATTCAATGAATTTTGTACATTTTGGGTATTACAAGCACTGGCAGCTCTAATTATGCCTTACAAGACTTTATTCAGCTTTCAAGTGCATTTATATAACTTTCACCCAGTATTGTAAAAAAATGCAAGATATTCTAGCTAGAGCACAGGTTCACAGGAATAATGCTCCCACTGAGAGGATGAGAAGGAGAAAACCTTTCATTTGACACATGGTGATGAGTTTTGACTGAAATTGAGTCCTTTGCAGTGCCATATTTGCATATTACACTGTTCTCAAAATAAAAAGGACTCAGGTTTGCAGCAGTTTGTATCTGAAATACTCTGATTTTGTTGCCTATTCTATATAACGCATAACTAGCTGAAATAACAAACTTAAATGTTAATGAATTCAACTGCTTTATCCTATATGTATTCATTTTAGAAGAATTGGAAGGTGTGAGCTGAAATGAAAGGAAGTTAAGGGAGGAAAAGAGATGATTTGTGTAAACCAGTGGCTTCTAAAAATAGATTTTTCTCTTCAGGTCAAAGTACTATTTCAGAGGCAGCCAATATGTATAATGCACAGACTTGCTCCTCCATTGCTTAACAAATAGCAGTAAATAATCTAAAATCTGATTCTGTTGAGGTGGGCAAGGTGAAGTAAATTTAAATTTATGGGACACAAAGCTGAACATTTGTGAACTGGAGCACACTGTGAAGAGTGGTGGCCAGTTCCATGGTGCTGTGAGGTTGGCCTGGTGTTGACTCTAACTGCCATTGCCTTGGGCGTTTGGGATGTTGTGCTGCATCTGGGAGAGGCTTTCCAAAGTGGAGATGACCAGTGTAATATTTGCAGCTTTAAGGTCCCAGTTATTGCAGATGTTGAAAATGTGCTTTTTCCCTGACATCCCAAATGGTTCCATTTACACAGTGGGAAGCAGATTTAATGTACTGAGGTACAGAGTATGGGAAACTCTCTGAAATCCCATTGGTCCTTCTGGTCTGTGCTTGCTTTAGCTGTGCTGGGAGCTCTCTCCAAGCTCTGTACCTCATTTTACCTGTGGAGAGATGCAGGGGTGCTGCTGAAATGCTCACTGTGGAAATGGGCACTGTGCAAGAAGCAAGTGTCCTGTGCTCTCTGCTTGTGTGGGCACAAGGGCTTGGTTTAGAAGTTATCTGTGGCTGTCTTGGTGGTAGGGACAAAATAGGAGTGGTCTCACTTCATTAGTTGTTTACACCACACACATAAAATGTTCATTTCTTCACACACACCAGCACAAGGCACTGGGCACTGACAAGACTGTTGGTATAAATATTTTTCTTTCAAAGCATTTTAATGCCCTTAAGTAAATTATCTTGAGATAGAGGATTAGTCTCCAGTCAGAGCACTCAGAAGTTAGTTACACACTCCAATTAAAGTAATTCTCTGACCTCTTTACAGAGGAAATTGCAAACTGCCTGTGTAAGTCTCTTGATTTTAGTTTGGTATCTGGAAGTCTTCTTCTTTGAGCTGCTGAGAACAGGCAGTCATGTTGTTTGGGTTCTAGAATGTGTTAAAGGGGATTGTTTCATCTCCCACTGTAGCATAAATCTACAGCTGAAAAGAAGCACCAAGTGGTGTAATCATACACACCTTGATTTTATGCTAGTTTTATCTGACCTTGCTCCTACTGAAGTCACAAAACTGTCTTTGAATTAAAGTGGATCTGAACTTTAAACAAGTTCTCTTTAAAATAACCCTCTTGGTGTGCTGCTTTTTAAAAGCAGTATTGCAATGTTGACTGTGCAGTTTAAATTGAGGCACGCGTTTGTGGCAAGGTTGAGTGAGCTCCCACATCTGTCTTTTAAACCTAAAATATTGACAGTAATGCAATCGAAATTCTGACTTTTTATAGAAGGTTTCCTGAGGCTATCTGTCAGAAAACTATTAAATCTGAAAAAGAAACAAAACCATACTCTGCTAAGGCTGACTTAAATGATTCAGAAAAATCCAGATCTCCTCTGAATCTCTCTCTTATTCTTGACACGAGACTAGCACAGACTTTGTGAGCTTTTCCACATTTCTTTCCTTGTGCTTATTTTTCAGCATTTAAAGAGGAGAATGTACTGGAAGACCCTAGAGCTGTTAATGGCTTTTATCCCCCTTCCCCTCTTTCTCTGTGCTCTGTTTAAAATCATCCACTGGGGCTATTCCTGCCAGGGCCTTTTCTATTTAAATCTTTAATTTTCCTGATGTAAAGACCCATTTTTCTTAATAAACTTGCTTTTTATGGATTTGTTTGAAAAAAAATTCAAAAGGAACAATCTGAAGTTTTTCAGAGTTTATTCCTATCTACAGTGTTTACCTAATGATGGGACTGGTGGCATTGATGCACATGTCTTCCAGTCAGCTGATCCATGACCCTTCATGTGCTGCTTTTATTCTAGCCTTTAACCTCCAAAGTGAGTGATATGCTCATCACAGAAACTTGTGCTGTACTTTTAAGTTTCTGTCAAATTTTTTAGGGAGGAGACTCCATTTTCAGGAGTGAGTGTAAATAAATACTAAATGTTTGCAGTCTTCTATTTGCTCAGTTGTGGCCTCTAATTTAAAAGATATTTCTAGCTGAAAGCCATCTTACAGTTGGCTGCTCAAACTAATTGCAGAAAGTGCTTTGAAAAATAAAATACATCCAGTGAGGTGGATCCTACTTCATATAGCTCTGGCTTGTTACTCATGAAATGTCCAACACACTTAAAGGAGGGTCCAATATATTCACAGGCAAAGGGCTCAGAGGTCCTTGTGTCAACGTCTCAGGTTTGTGAAGGTAGGACTGGATGCTGATCTTTTCCAAATTATTAAAACTCTCCACTGTGTTCTTTATGTTAAAACAAAAAGTTACTTGAGTGGCCATGAATACACCAACTCTGCTGCACCTTATTCCTACCTGTCTTGCAAAAGCCTCAAGCTTGGGACTCGTTGGTCTTGTTTTCATCTGTACTCTGGTCTGTCCTGAGGGCATCCCACATCCCCCACAGTAAAGGGAAGCTGAATTGGTAATGAACCACTGGTTTTCTTTCACAGACATTTATTTAGCCCAGGTGTTTCAGGAGGGGGGAAAATTCAAGGACTGTTCAGTGACCTTCACACTCCCCCTGCCTTGTGCTTTAGTGCTGGCAGAACAGTCTGTGCTGCCAGTGGGCCCTGCCTGGTTACACCCTGGTGGGGACACGGCCATCCCAGTTTCCTGTGTGTGATGTTTTTGGACACTCTTTCTCCTGCAGGTAGAACATTTATCTGTGTCACGAGCCTCCAGCATGTGTAACTGAAGAGAATTATTTTTGTTTGCCTTCACTCCCTGGTCCATTATCTTATTTTCCTCTCTGTGTACGTGTGAAGGGATCCCCTCATATCCCATTTGTCCAGGACATGGGCCAAAGGGCTTTTGCAGCACCAGAGACACAGCTGTGGGAATAATGGTGCTGCAGAGTGTGAAAACACAATCCTTGATCCAGCAGAGCTTACAGCCCACTGAGGGCCACTGTGCAGAGCCAAAGGATGGGACATGTTCAGCTGGGTGAGGTGAAATCAATGCCCAAGGCAAAGCAGCAGGACAGTGGTGGAATCAGAAAGAAAACACAAGTTGTCTAAATCACAGATTTTATTGCTTTATGTCCTTGCCCTCAGCGTAGGTAACCAAACTTTATCAACTCAAAGCACCACATCCAGAAGAAAGGAACCTTTTCTGTTGATTGGGAAGTTTTATGGTTGCTATGCAGAGAGTCATGTTTGCTATTAAATACAGAAATAAAATTATTTTACTCATTCTGTCACTTCTGTTAGTAGTAAGTAAACAAATATTTGATCTGTTGCCTTAGTTTCTCTAACTATCAAGTAGTGACATTAGGACTACCTGACTCTTCACAATTTACTTTTTGTAGGCAAATTATTACTTTGTGATTTGATTTTGTGGAAATATAAATGGCATAAACAAGATATTATGAGTTTATAACAATATCTCCTGTAGATTCCTGTGATGTTAAAGCTGCTGATAGTATTTCTGTCTCCAGGGATGAGGTAAGGCTGAGAACATGTTTGTTGCTTTAATGTTCATCCTGGAAAAGTAGTCATCTAATAGCTCAACAGCAACATTTTTCTATATGTTAAAAAAGCAATAAATACAAATAAAACAAGGAATGTTCTTAGTACTTGGTAGGAGGAAAAATCTGATGTGGAAAATCATAAACCCTGGAGGTGATGGGTTATTTTCTCCTCAATTCAGATCTCTAATGGTTCTGGAGTGAGATAAAGCTTCTTGCTCTTACCTTTATTGTTCTGTTTTCAGTATAGTTAATATCTTAATCTGCTTTCCTAAAACTAGAGGAAACCATTACAGCTTCTATGTGCACATTGGTTCTCTGGGAGTTTGTGGCTGTGTGATTTAGAGTTGGGCCAAGTCTGCTGAGTAATTTTCTTCTTACTGTTCTTGTGAGGCAAAGAACGAAAACAACGTTGTGTTATGAAGAATGTTGAAATCTGGGGCTTCTAGGCTTGTTTTCTGATTTTTTGTAAACTTCTCAGAGTATCCTGTAGTGGTTCACAGGAGTTAAGTCCCTTGCAGAAAGCAATTCCCACATGTTGTGAAGTGAGCTGGAGTGTGCTTGTTTGGCCCAGGATAGTCTAATTCCTGTTTGCCAAACCTGGAAAATGCTTAAGAGCAGAAGAAGCACATAATAACACTTCCCTTGCTGTTCCAGTGATCCACTTTATTTCTGAACCTTTGTAAATTTTTATATCCTAAGGGAATGAGTTCTACAATGTAATTACATGTTGCAATTTCATTTGACATCCTATAGCTCTTGTATTATGAGAGTAATTGAACACTTTTTTCCTAACTAACTTTTCTCTATCTTCTAAAGTCTTAAAAATCTTCATCATACTTTTATCTGCCTCTGTTCCAGATGCAGTACTGATCTATTTAGTTTAGAGCATGCTTATTCCTTTGTTAATAATTCCTAGTATTTGATTTGATTTTTTTTTAACTTCTAATGAAATCTGAGTCCAGGTGTTTACAGAAGTGTAGATTGTGACTTCAAAAATCTCATTCCCAGGTAATAGTTTCCAAGTCAATCACTCTGTGTATAAAGCAACGATCATCTTTCTCTGCGTGCACTGCTTTGAATTTGTAAGTGCAGTTTTATCTGCTCTTCTATCAGTCACTCAGCACTGTCAGAACCCTCCACAAGTCTCTGCAGACATGTTGTATTTTTATTATTATAGATGCTTTCTCAGCATAAGCACAATTTCTCATCTTGGTATTGGCCCCTTTTGCACATGATTTATGAATATGTTGAACAGTTTAGCCTTTAGCAGAAATCTGTGCAGTGCATGATCTCTACATGATTGCTGCTTGGGCAGTGGGGCCACACTGAAGGCTTCCTGTGTTGGATGATGAATTTTTTTTTGCATTAGATGATGGATTTATTTTTATATTATACATTTGTGAACATTTAATCAATTTAACATGTGTATTTCTGTTCTTCACAGATTCCTTTAATGAGAAATGTCACCGATATGTGTGATCAGAAGCCTTATGGAAATCCAACAATGCTATATCAGGCAGATATATCTTGTCCATATGCCCGTGACTTTTTCCAAGAACTCTCATAGCTCACGAGTCGTGATTTTCTTCTAGAAACATTGTGTTGCCTCTTTCTCCATATGTTCTGTTTATGCATGTGTCCTTAAATTTTCCTTCACTTCTGGCAGTTCTCCAGCAGCACATGTCTGAGTTTCTGATCTGTATTTCTTTACATTCTTTAAATCTGAGAGCTTTTAAAAATTGACACGATAGTTTTCTACCCTTCAGTTTTTCTGGCATCAAGAGCAGCTTACATCCAAGCTATTGCATTTGTTTCCCTTAGTACTCAGGTGTTTGATTTCTGATACTACACTTCTATTTCCTTGCTTCTACACAAGAAAAAGGAAGAGAAAACAACTCAGGTTTTATATTATTTTAATGTGAACTGAATCAATACCACAAGACAAATGGTCCTGGGCTGTTGTGAGAGAACTGGGATAGAAATAATTGATGTGTGCAGCTAGTTAGAACAAAAAGGGAGAAGCCCCTTATTCTTACTGGCAAACTATCCCTTCCAACAGAAGGCATCTTTAAATTCAATAATCTGTATTGTGTGTGTGATCTAACAAGGCTTTAATGGGCTCAGTGAATCTGTGTCTTGGCACAGGCACTGGATTATTGGGCAGGTATGAGCTCTGCTCTGTGAGAGTAATTAGATGTCACTAAGAGAGAGAAAGAAGGAATTGTTTCAGGTAGCTTGAATGGGATCAGGTGGAGAGAAGCCAACTTCTCAGCTCTTTCTAGGACATGATAGATTGTGTAGATTTGTGGAGAGCTTAATCCAGCTGCATAATACATGACTTCACCCCTAAGCTGCAGGTGTGTTGTCAGGATGGGTGCATGGCAGGATGGGTTAGTTGTGTGGAGTAGTTTTGGTCCTTGCTGACTCCCTCAGTGTCAGTTTGTTTGTGACATGTTATTCCTGATGAAATTTCTTACCTCTCTGTGTCAGTGTAACAGCAAAGCCATTCCCAGCCAGCAGATACGCAGAGTGGAGTTAATTGTTTGCTGTGTCTGCAGCTACCTGTGCCAGTAGAGAATTGGTTTTGATAGAAAAAAAAGAAAATGAATGTTTTTCAAAGTCAATTCATAATAATTTTGGCCTCATTTTCCTTTACATTGGTAAGTACTGTAGTTTTTCTCCATTTCACAGCAGTGGCAATGAACAAAAATTAGGCCTTCCTATGTATCTGTTTTCATTAAAAAATTGCATCCATTACTCTTTTTATTTATTCTGTTTGTGCTGCAGACAGAATAAATACTAGTGGTGAGCTATCAGAAGTCTAGATTCAAGTCACAAAGATGGAAAGTGTGTTGTGCAATGTGAGATACAGGCAATTGGTTCCCATAATTTGGAGTGTGAGTGGCTATTTTAGAGACAGATCGTGCATGTTTCTATTTGAGCTCTCTCTCAAAATACATAGTATATATTCACTTTATAGAAACAGAGTATTCTGGTAATATTTTCTCTATAGTATACACCAGGGAGTAAAAAAATGCCTGTATTTGTTCAAAAAGAAGCTGGATATTTTTGAACACAGTTGAATCAGATTTTTTTTTTTTAAGCTTGGTAGAGTTTTGAGTTCTTTTTAGACTATTTTTGCTGTGTTTGTTTTTAACTTTGTTCACCCAGCTGCTGAAATGTGATGCTAACACCTTTATAAGTTATGGATCCCATTTAGAAACCCCTTTTCAGTTACAGAAAAGGACAGAATCATCAGAGAAAGAAGTGCACGTGTTTAAAAAACAAACTACACGAAAAAAACCCTCTGTGCCCTAATTAATTATTTCTCAGCCTTATAATATATTATAATTTGTAAGTCTGATATCTGCATTGTGACAGAGAATGATTTAAGGTCTACCTCCTGCATGCAGCTGGTTCTGTTTTCTTTCATGTATCTGAGAGCATTTATATTTTATGCAGGTAAAATGACAATTTATAGTTGGCTCAATGCAAAATTGTACAGTCAAGTCTTGAATCTATTGAAGGACAGAGGCTCCGCAGGGGGAGTGCAGGTGTACAAATGAATGTGGGGGTCACAGGAGCACTTTCATGGCACCATTGCTGTGCCACTGTGATTGTGGTGTGATCTAATTAGCGTGATGGCATTGTGTGCCCCCAAGTTTGAAACTGCTGTTTGAGTGTTGCCATCACTCTCTCTTAGTCCAAGTCTATCTGCTTCTGTTGGAAGTTGGAATGCATTTTAAGATGGCAACTATCTACAATGCCTGTAAAATATATTTGTTTCAGAAAATGAGATCATGTTGGTGCATGTTGCTTCTTTTCCAGTGCTGTTATTTCAGCCCTTGGCAACAAGTCTCTCACTTGCTCTGTACTGTAACTGACTCTTCTTGTCCAATTCACTGTAACTTTTTGGCCAGCCACTAATACGAGGTTGTGGCAAACTTCAAGGTACACCTTTACTGTGCAAAATGCTTAATTTTGTGTGATCAGCCTAGCAGGAAACAATCTGCAGATACTCTTGATACTTTCCTTTGAGCATAGATTTCTTCACATAGCAAACGTGCTGAAACTTGATATTGCACTGAGAGTGCAGCGAGACATTTATGCTTATTAGGATTGCATGTTTCATAGAGGAATTTTCATAGTCAATATACGAAATTCAATCTTAGTTAATTGTGCTGTCACATGTGCTTTTACCGTTACATTGGTTTTTAAAAAGCTGATTGTTACATTTTCTGTTACACAACCCCTTTTATCTACTTTCTGTCTTTAATGAATTTGAGATACACAACATTTAGAAGTGTTATATTTAGTTTGCAATTGGTTGCCTGACAACACAGATCAATCTTGTCCTTCCCCACTAGAGATATGGGAATGTTCTTGCTATTCTTAAGAATACTTACACTGAGAAAAGGGATCTGTCAGCAGCATATTCCAGGTTTCCATCTGCTATTTTCAGATATCTTGTTGAGGCATACCTATTATTATATTAATAAAAATGAAGATTTCAAAATGGAGCATTGATATGTTGGGGGACAGCAGGTTTACACCTGTGCTTGTCATTATGGAATAATTAAGAAAAAAGCAAATTCTTTTTAAAAACACTCTTCCAATTGAATTGCTTTTTTCTTAAATTAAAATTTCTTTGCCTTTCCTCACCCCTTAAAGTGCATGTAGGAAGGAAATATTTTAATAGCCCTCTGAGAAAAAACAAAACTAGAACCAAGCTTTCAACTATCTTCATGTAATGTTTTTCTGCCATTGAGAAAACATAGCAAACTTTTTTGTTAACAAAAATTAATTATTTTAAACCCAATTCCCCAGTGGTAACATCTGTGTTGAGAAGTTTGCCAGCTTTATGAAGAATTCTGATTATATTTTATTGTTGACTTCTCACTCTAATATATGTAATATGAAGATATCTTCCCTTACAGTGTTCACCCATCTGCTGCTTATTCACATCCAGAGGCTGTGCTGGCTTTGACACTTCCAGGACTTGCATCACCAAAGATCTCCTGTTTCTCAGTAATTCGAAGTCTGAAAATTGAGTGGATACTGGTTTATTTCAGCACATCTAGAGCTTTAGAAAAACTGTTCCTTAAATCTGTCTAATTTTGATAATTGCTTTTTAAAATTGTAATACCGACAGCACTGTAAATATCTCTGGGTTTGATAAAGATTCTCTGCCATGGGACTCATTTATTAGAGCAGTTGAAGGATAAGTACATTAAGAGAGTTTTCAGTGAGCAGTTTATTGTAGAAATTGATACTTTCCTTGGGATTTGAACTCACTGTCAGTACAAGTTTGAATCTCAGACCTTTAAAATGCCTTCCAAAGTTATTGCCATTTGAGTATGCTGTGACAGAAGTTTATAGTCACAAATGTGGAGCAGCATCAACTATTTCTTCAGGACTTTTGTGGTGATTGGGTTACAGACACAGGAGGATTTCCTCAAACAGAGATCATCTGGTCTCTGTGTGGCTGGCAGAGACAGTAAAATCTGTGCACATACAGAGGGATTTCTCTTTCATAGTTAAGTGCTTTTCCCCCAGTGCTGAGTACTATTGAAACTACTGAAAAGGTGTTTAGTTATGAGTAGTAGCAATAGAAGTAACTTGTTGAGCTGATTATAATATCCATTCCTTATATGTATACCAGAGGACATTTGTGTGTAGGGTTTTCTCAGGTGCTGAATCTTTACAGAAGTGTGAGATAAGTATTTGTGTAATGGAAATAATATTTCTCTTGAAAATGTTGTTGTTCATTGCTGCATAAAAACTTTGTTTGCAGTAGATTTGGATGGCAACGAGTTCTGAATTGTTAAAAAAGAGCATCATGGACTCCAGTTTGTTCTTTGCAGCTTTAGGCTTCAGCTTCATGGTGTGTAATGTTAAATATTGAACTGATTTCATTAAAAGCAATGCAAGTCCATCTTATGTAGCCAGCAATTGTATGGTAAGTGGATAAAAAGGTACCTGGGTGAATCTCAGAAAGTGCAGAAATGAGCTGTAGATATACATCTAATATTCTGGGTAATGCTTTGGGCTTGTAAGGGTGACTAGAATCAGGCAAAATGATCTTTTTCAGGAGACTGGAGTCCTCCCTTTCAGGTGCATATTGAATACCCCAGAGGAATAGCTATTTTTTAGTGTGAATTATGGTAACCTCTGAAAGGGGGAAGTGATAATTCTAATTGCATTTTTGATCATGATTAAAATTGGGTGAGCAGCAAAGTTGGCCTAAGTTTCTGTGTATGGTCTGTTTTGTAGAAGTTTGTCTATGCATGCACACATACAATATATATGTTGTGGTTGAATATAGTTGTATCTATGGAAACATTCAGGAGTTACTCTATAGGTATGAGCTGTGAATTTTTTATGTGAGGGCTCAGTTAAGAATCTGAATATCATTGCAGGACATGACACTCTAGACATAAACAATAGCACCTATACCTTTGTGCTAACCTGGTCTGATAAAACTTACTCATTCCAAGAGAAACTTGTTAGCTTGTCTAGTAAAAATTGGATGGATCTCTCTTCTCTGCTCTATATAAGTCCACTGGAAAGGATTAAATTTGAAATCTAAAAAGCAAGTAATCTCTCAGTAATAAAGCACAGTCTGTAAAATATATTCATATTGTTAGGTGTAGTACCAAAACCTGTTATTATACACTGGTCTATTTTTAGGAAAAGAGAATTGATAATAAACCCCTGATGTCAGTAATTTCTGTGAAACCCAGGAGAAGACTTTGTTTATTCTGTCCCTTTCGCTGGCACCTGCAGGGAATGTTTTTGTCTCCTACTGCAAAGTGCCCTGAGCTCATGAACAGTTTTCCTCCTCCCTCTTATGAGGAGAATTTGACAGAGAGGAAATAGTAATTTCAAAAGAACATGGAACATTTGCATGTTCTTAATCCTCTTTTGGATCTTCAGTAATTTGACAGATCCTAGGAAATAATTTGATCCCACTGTAGATTTAGAGAATTATTAAAAAGCATAATAAAACCAAGGCACTTCCCCACACAAAGCTGAACACATTCACGAGTGCAAGAAACCTTTGTAGGGACACGTGTCAAGCTTTTCCTTGCTGCTGTGCCTTGATCTGAAAACAGGGAGCCTCAAGAGGGAGTTGGCCCCTGTGCAGCTGGCTCTGCTCACCCTGTCTCAATCTCGAGTTGGGAAGAGCTTGGTACTGCTTTCAGTGCCACTGAGAACACATTCATGCTCAAAGATTGGTGTGAAAGGTGTAGGGAAAACAATAAATGGTTTCAGCAGGCAATATTGTTCTTTATTCAAGGCCAGAGTGATCCCTGACCTAGAAACAGCCACAGACAGAAGGTTGGAATGAAGACAGGAGAATGGCTGGGAGAGGCAAAGCTTGGGCATGGGCAGAGTAGTATTATAAGGCATTGCTCAAAAGGAGTTTAATCTGCTTATGTGACTCCAGAGATTGTCACCAGCCTTTATTGTCGTGTGCTGTGTCTGCACGAGCTAATTGAAGAGAGGTGGCCTTACAAGAGAGAGCTGTGAGTTACCTCTTGAAGGCCAGCAGCAGTGAAGAAGAGCTTCAGAAAAGGAAGGCAATTAATTTGACATCTCTGGTCATGACCTTATTTTCTTCTTTAGCATTCAGTGTTCAAAAAAAGGGGAAGGTTTGTTGGAAGTGCTTGAGGAGAGTTGTTTATAGGCTTCCCAGGTTTGCAGCCACACATCATTTTTAAATCTATCAGTGAGATGAAGTTTCTATACAATGCAGCTGCCTCTGAACAGCAGCATTTTTAACTTATCTTTTCTAAAAAAAATGTACCTACCCAAGTAGATCTCTTGGATAGCTAATGCCACATTTGTTCAGGAATCTGGTGAGCAAAAGCTGGAAGAAATACTTGAGTGGATGAATACTGTGCTGTGCAGCCTTTGGACAAAGACAAAGGCATCCAGACAAAGTTTTTTCTGTACAATGTAAGGTATTAGCAAGAATTCAGTAAAATTTCCAGTATGAAAGTGTTCAATATTCAAAAGTTTACAATTGCTGTCCAGTACAGTATTTAGGCAAAAGAATACTTTGCTCTTTAAACTTTTAAATAATGTCCTTCACAGAAAGTGATAGATGTAATAACGAAGTCAATTTGTTGTAACACAAGATGGAGTTAACTGATTTCATGGTGCTCCTAAATAAACCATGTCAGAAGTATCTCACACAAGCTTTAAAATTTGGTTTTGAAGAGAAAATCTGGTTTGCAACAACTGAGCTAGCTCATACTCTGTAGGAACAGGTGTGGGTTTAAGATAGAGGTTCAAATACATGGATAGCTATTTTTTTCTTACGACAGCTTTGCAGGCCCAAGGAACCAGTATCTGGTTAATAAGTACTTCATAAAACACATAATAAGTTAATAAAGTACTTCATCTTAATTAAAAATCCCACATACTTTGTAGGTGCAGGTTTTGATTGTCTATGTTGTTTTTGGTTTTGTTTTTTTTTCCTTTCAGTTACACAGTACTTAGAGACTACTTCTATAAGATCTACTCTATAAGAAGCAATTATTTTTTGTTTAAAATAACAATTCATAATGCCATTAATCGTGGCTAAAAACTTATACACATCTGCATTCTGGACTTAGACTGCAATGACAAAAGAAAATCCCCCTCTCTTCCTTGTTAGCTGTTCTAAGGTTTATTTTTTCCTTTTGTGTGGGATGGACAGATGGACCCCAGTGGAAATGAAGGGGTGACTTTGCTTGTGGCCAGTCTGGGTCAGATTTGGACAAGCCCTGGGATGCAGAGCTGCTGAATGCCCCAGTGAGCCAGGCAGCCCTCAGGGTGCTGGTCTGAAGTGCCTCTGCTCTCTGATTTCCTGCCATTTGCTGTTTCACTGCACAATCATTGATATATTTGAGATTTTTTTTTTTTAAATATTTGATTAACACTTTCAGATAAACTGTAAGCCTGGGGGTGCCTAGTACATTGTTGAGAGGTTGTTAAATGGTTTATGATCATTGTGGGTTTACTCTTAGTTAGTTGCTTATGTCAAGATAGTTTAGGATTATTTTGAAAATGTTATGCCTTGACATTAATATGTTAAAAACATAGAGGGTTTTTTTATATCAGCAGTAGAAATGTTAAATATGGCATGTCAGTATTGGTTGCAATTAAAAGGACTGTCTATTTTAAATGAAACACTAGACTTTCTGGTTGGCAAAGGTAATGAAGAAAGAATCCTAGAATATTCTGAGTTGGAAGGGACCCACAAGAATCATCAAAGTCCAGTTCCTGTCCCTGCACAGGAGAACCCCAGGAATCCCAGCACTGGGAATGTTGTCTAAAGGCATCTTGAGCTCTGTCAGGCTGGTGCTGTAACCACTGCCTTGGGGAGCCTGTTCCAGTGCCCAGCCACCCTCTGGGTGATGAACCTCTTTCTAACACACAAACTAAACCTCTGTGACAACAAACAAAGCCATTAGTGCAGCAGCTGAATGTTTGTAATGTCTGTGTGTATCCTCTGCTCTTCCTGGTGACACCTTGCAGCACACTGCAGTCATGGGTCACAGCTCTGATGAAATCATTGGGTCATTCTGCTGCTTCAAACACAGCCAGGAGCTGATCAGTCTTGGAGTCACAGGTGGCACTGACAGACCTGCTGTGAGGGGAGGGAGAGTGTCCCATGTGCCAAGGGTCACTGCTGCCAGAAAATGGAGCTCCAGCTGCCACTGAGAGTGGGCAGGATGAGGCTGGGTGTCGTGGAGTGAGTTAGGGTCTGTGAGGGGTGCTGAGCTGCCCAGGGCTGGGGGGAAGGAGCATGAATTCACTAGAGTGCATCTGACATCCTGTGTGTGGCTGTGGTACTTGGCTGCTTGGCTTTTGAGGTTGATTCGTTTTCTAGAAGCAAGAGGCCAATGAATTCAAAAGTCCGTCTTGTAAAAAGTTATTTCCCTTTGGTAAAATGAGCAGTTACCCTGCTTAGTCCAAGTGATCAGGCTCCCATGATGTTAAGGAAGGTGAATTCTGACTCCAGTTGACATTGAACTTCAGTTGCCATTTTGCTTGGGCAAAATCATGCTCATAAAAGTATCCTCTAAAGTTCTTTCAACTTTGAATGAACTCATTGATGCTGGGAGAGCAATGGACTTGAACTTATAGATGTAATAAATGTTACTGCCAGTAGAAAATGTATTTTTTGCCTGAGATGCTGTTGCATGGTGGCAACTCATTTGATTTCTCAGGCCTTGTCTTCATCATTTGTGCCTGTTCACCAGATTCATTTGCTTGTTCTTTATAGGCAGTTTTGATTGGCAGTTTATACGCCAGTGTAATTTAAGAACACAATAAAAGTGCTCTTTACACAAATAATATTCAATAAAAGAGGCACATTTCTTCAGGGTAATTCCTCAGATTCTTAATGAGCCACGTAGATCCTGTATTGGATCATGGCTCCTTGTAAAGGGTTTAGAGCAGCGCTCAGATGCTTTGTTTAGTGTGTAATCAGCTTTAATAATGGCTGTGTAACCATTCAGGGATGACAAGAAATCCTGTGGAAGGAACTAGAAGGGACTATAGAAACTTAATTAGAGTATATAAACATTTTGCTAAATACCTGTAAACACATAAAAATTGGAATTGCTTTATAACTCTTCCCTTTCATAGCTGAGGCACTGGAGGATTCTTTTTAACCTGAGGTCTTTTCCCATGAGCAGCTCTGCAGGACTCTGAGCTGCTGCCCCGTGTGTGGCTGAGGGTTTGTGCCTCACTCAGTGTCTCTGGGCAGGGATGCCAGGCATGGATCCAGCACACAGACACCCCTGTGGCAGCCCTGCTGTCCTTGAGGGACAGGAGTGTGTGTTTGGATGGATTGAACAGGAGTCAGGCTCAGATCACTCATGGAAAATGTTCTGGAAATAATATACTTTTAAAATTTAATATTTTTTTAAAATACTGGGTGTTGTTTCCTTTCCCCTCTTCAATGATTTTTACATTTCAGTATGATGTCTTAATGTTCTCTATGGTGTTGTTATTCATTCCTTCAGGTTATACCCTCAATATACACAATAAAAACAGGAGTGTGTCTGGCTGAGGTTTTCTGAAGTTTTCTATTGAAAAATTCATGTTCAAGTGCTTCTAGCTTTGCCAATTTAGTAATTTAGACTCAAGGTAAATGCTAGTATTTTGTATGCCTAGTGTGTTTTTTTATTTTGTTTTTTAATCTAGTATAGATTTGGAGATTAGGGAAAATAAAAAAAATCATCTAGTGGTTGAAATTTCTGGGAATGATAAACAGCTAGAATACATTTTTTTTTTCTCTCCTTTAAAAATTCCTTGATGTGTAATATGAGGTGCTCAGGTATGTTTCTAATCCGAAGTGGGGACATGAAAATTGTAAAAGAGGAACTTTGTTATCTGTAGGTTTCTGTTTGTTGTGTAAATTTGTAAATCCAACCACAGGTGACCAAAATGTAAACCTCTGGTTTCACAGACAGACTGCTGCCTGTGTGTGATGGTTAATGCTCTGAAACTCTCTCAAAGTGATCCCTTCCATCTGCAGGCCCTGCTGAGCAGGCTCTGGAAGAGCTGCATAGAATCCATCCTGAGGGATTTTTGCACCAGCTTGTGTTGCATGCCTGGGACAGTGTGTGGTGACTGAATGGGGCCTTGCAAACTACTCAGGGAATTAGAGAAATTAAAGGCAGTTCTGAAAAGCTGGATTTTATCCTTTCTGATCCCAGAGAATTCCTGACTGTCTCTGGACAAGGCACAAAGCAGGAGCTTTGCAGGTGGCTGTGGTTTGCCTGGCTGTGCCTTGCAGGACTGCTGAGTGCTGGCTGTGACTTAGAAAATGAAAGAAAGTGAAAATCCAGATGACAAACTGAAATGCCAAATCCACTGAAAGTCTCACTCCTGGTTATGACGTGGGGTCTGCCAAGACAGGTGTCAGTGCTGTCTGGTTTTGTTTTCATGTGTGTGAAATAATATCAGGTTCATTCATAGAATGTTATAAAAGGGAATGGAGTCAATAGTGCTAAAAGCCTGCAGGAAAACTGAGTTTTCTATACACTGTAAGGTGAAAAGTACACAGTGTGTGTGACCATGCACAGCAAGCACCAAATGCTAACATCTGTGCAGTATCTCACAGCACTTTCTTGTTTAATTCTGTCTTTATTTTCTGATACCTGATTTTTTTTTTTATTACTTTGAGGTATCCTGTGAATACGTAACAGGAAAATTCTACCTTGCAAGAAGCAGGGTATGAGTTGACATCAGGGGTTGAGGGAGCTGTGCTTGCAAAGAGGAAGCGAATGAGAAGAGAATGAGAAGAGAAGCTCCTGTTGGGTTCCTCTCTGGCAAGGAGGAGAATAAAGTGAGACCCAGAAGCAGCTTTGCAGAAATGATCAGAGCTGGAATGTTCATCTCAGGACTGGTACAAGGGACAGTGCCCACAAACCCGGGCTTGGGAAGGTCAGATTGTGCCACAGGAAAAATTCTTCATATGGACAGTGCCCCCCAGGGCAGGTCACCCAAAGGACTCTCCAGTCTCAAATATATTTGTAAGGGTTATTCTTTCCTGCCTCGTGATGGGAACTGAGGGTACTGACAATTACTCTCTTTCAGAAACAGTCTTTAATGCCCAGTTCTCAGGGCTTCTTTTGCTTCCCAGACAAGGGTTAGGAAAGAAAATGAGGCAAGAGTTTACAGAAATAGGTGTGATAATTGGGGGAGGAGGGGAGTACTGGAGTTTGTCATAATTTATGAATGCAGCAAGTTTAACTTCTATTAGTGTCAGGTTTTATTAACAGCCCTTTCACTCTCCTTGCATTCCTTCTATTTTCCAGGAACAAGAACGTGCTCTGTCTTCTCTGTGGTTCTTTTTTCACTAAGAGGCCTTGCTGGTTCCAAGGCAGAAATGTCAGGAAGAGGTAGGTACAAGTGAAAAGATTATTCCTCACTGTTTCATTTGCTGACAAATGTAGAACAGAACACAGTTCTGTTCACAGTTACTGAGGACAGAAAACTGAATTGCCTTTAGGCATCCACTTCATTGTAAATTTATGGTGTGACTGTAATATTTGCATTAATCCCATCAGCACAAAGCATACATAAATGCATTCAGAATTATTTTGTCTTGCTCTTACGATTTACATTAAGATTCACATGCAGAATTGTATATTCACAGCAAGTTTTTACACATAATATTACATTTTTTCTCCTTTTTTCCCATCAATATATTGCATATTTTTAAGTCTAGCTGGTCTCAATGCCAGGAAGGAACTACCAGGATCTATGGCAACTGCCACAGCTGCATTTTTCATTTACAAATCAGTAACTAAACTCTCATTAAATATTCTTAACCAGCCTGTTCAACATATGTTTGCTTGGGTATTAGTAATTATAAGTTGAAACAAATTAGATCAGTAGCTAAATTTGCTTCCTAATAGTCAAAGATATTTGAGAAAGAATAGATTTTGGAATGTAGAAGAGGCAATGCCTTCTTTCTGCTTCATTCTTTTAATCCTGGGACTTTCAGCTCTACTCAGCAAAGTAAAAAGGTGGAAATTTGGACTCCTTCTCCACATCTTACTTTTGTGGGGAGACTAGCATAGGAGAAGCTTTCAAAGGAGGCCAGTAAACATCCACTAACTAATGTGGCTTGCAAACTGGGTTTTGTTTTGAGATGAATTTTGCTCCATTTCATTCATATTTATGCCTTTTGGACATCCATTAAATACAATTTATTTTTAATACTGAGAGTCCTGCTTGTGGAGAAGCATTTTCATCTTTGACTTCTAGGAGTGCTGACACTAATTGCAGGAAGAACCACTTAACAAAAGAAAGTGCAAAATCATGGATGTTGGATCATGTTATACCCTTAAAGAGGTTATTGTCTCTGCTTAAATAGCTATTTCATGCACTTGCAAAGATTGTTAATGATGAGCTTTCAGTTAACTTCATTTTGTTATCAAAATCACAGTGCAGGTCATATTGTGATGGCTTCAGGTTTGTGCTAATTCATATGAAAGTCAGCAGCAGCTCATCCAAAATGGATCAGAGACCTCTCTGCATGGTGAGAGGTGTTTTCCCATCAGGGTTTCTCCCACCACTCCCCCTGACTGGGTACTGGGGTTCTGCTCGTGGCCTCTGTCTGGCTGCAATGCTGAACTCACTTTGTCCTTGCCTTTGGTCCCAAATCTCTAAAATGTGTTTCATATTTGTGTGTTTTAACAGTATTCCGCATAGATTTATTTTCTGCCTGTAAAAACCCATATTTCCATAAGTGGAAGTTGTTAGCAAGTAACAGCTTGAGCTTTTTGAGGAGTTTGTGGATTTTACTTGCATCTTTATCCCACAAAGGAAGGTTAAAATATGACAAAGCCTCTTCATGTTTCTGGAGCAGAATCCTTCAGGAAAAGAACCCTTACTTTCTGCTATGTAACCCAGCACCCTGACAAGACTTTCATGTTTTCAGTAGTCTTTCCTCACCCCATATCTTGCTTTTGATTTTGTAAGCTAAGAAAGCCTTATCCCCTGGAGAGACCTGGACACATAACTTGCTTAATTCAAAGCCAGAGGAATCAGTTGGGAAGTGTGTGTTGGTAACAGATCCTACTTCAGGGAAATAACTCTTTGTGTTAACTGGGTGACAGTTGGGAAACAAAACTGAAAATAAAACATCTAACAGCCTCTGATACCTAAAATGAAGGAGCAGCTAAATCCCTCCTTTTAAAAAAAAAACCCAGATGTGCTTATTAAGTTTCTTGAGATACTGACTTGCGAGTGTGCATGAACCAGTGAGAGGCCTAGTAAGGGATGTCTGCAAATCACTGGAATTTAGAAAATAATTTTGATGCTTTTACTTTTGCTCAGGGCACAAACTGAAATGCAGGAAAGAGCAAATGCTTTCTTTTTGGCTCAGCTTTGGAAGCAGGTTTTTCTGTCTGCTGCTCTGACCCAGGCTTGCCTGGCATGTTCAGTGTGTGACCTGCAGACTGGGGCTGCACAAAACTGCATCAGCAGCTGAGCAGGTGGGCAAGAACAAAGCCCCACGCAGGAAAATGCTGCAAGTGTGGTTGAGACCACTGTAGCTGCAGTCGGGGTTTGTTTGTTTTATCAGCACATTGGTGGTGAGAGGAAAGGAGAAAGCAGAAAACAAAGCTCCAGAGCAGCAGTGCAAGCATTAGCTGCCCTTCTCTGGGCTGAAATAATTATTTGCATTTTCTTCAGGTAAAATATCGATTTCAACGTTTATTTTCCTTCTGTAGGCAAGATATAACCAATTACCACCAAATTAACTGAAATAGATGAAGAATTAATTCTCATTTTTAGAATGGAGGAGTTTGCTTTTTTAATAATTGTTTAAAAAAATTCTTGTCCTTTACAACTCTGTGGGGCCAAAGGAAACTTTTCAAGCACTACTTCAGTGTTTTAAGAAAGCCTTGGGAAAGTATCTCTTCAAGCTCTATCTGCAGTACTTCAGTGACACTAAGCTCTTTTTCTCACCAAGACTAAAAAAGCAGATGTGGCTTTTATTCTGATCAGAGTTTGCATATTTAGTTTCTGCGTTTTTCAATATTAGTTAAATCTTGTAAATAAATCTGTGATGCACTGTAAAAAAAAGTCCAAGGCCAACAAGTTTTGGAAGAAATGCCAACTTGGAGAGGTTTTATTTTTGTTTGTTTGCTTTATTTTTTTAGGATTCGTAGAATTTTCTTTATAAATGTTTTTAAATGTCAGTTTTTGAAAAGCTCCAATACAGTGCTAGATGTTATATATCTGAAAATCAGAAGAACAAAATGCAGCAGTTTGCCTAAACCATTTCCATTATTTCCAGCTGGCATAAATATTCTGTGATCTTTATCTGAGGTTCTTGCCTGGTAGATTTTATATGTATTTATTACATAGTTTCAAACAACTCACAAAATTGGCAATGCTGTGCTTTAGGTGGTGATTCTGGATTATCAAACATATTGTTTTAGATATGAAAACTTGTGCTGAGTGGTTTATCAAAACTGCTTTCCTAGATGCAGTTGGGCTGGAAATCCAGAGGCCTAGAGTTTAAAGAACCTTCAAACTTTCCCTATTTCTGACCAGGTCAGAAAGATTTCTAAAAATGTTGTGCTTTGTGATTAATGGAGGTTTTGGACAATGTGTTGCAAGCATAGTTGTGTACCTTGAGTACCTCCAGGTCACTTATTTCCACTGTAAGTATCCTTGTTTTTCCTGGCTCTTTACAACTATTTTTATCACAGTGAAAAGTGTGCCTTTATGATGGTAGGGAGGAACAGCAAAACAGAGCTGTTTTCTGGGTCTTCTGAAAAAGTCAAAACACAGATTTCCAGTCATCTCTCATCACCATCCATAGTTGGAGGAAAATTGTTATTTTGGGCTGTGATTGAGAGCCAGGTGACCTCTCATGTCAGTGCAACATTAATTACAAAGTCAAGAATTTTGAAGATTTTGCACTATTTCTGTGCAGTTGGTTTGTTCTATAAAAAGCTTACATGATTTAAGGAGGTAAAAGAAAACAAAGGCAAGCAGTGATTAGTTAATGTGCACCTTCCTTGTTGCAGTAGGTTTGATAAACCTCTGGAGAATGTTACTGCCATTCCACTTGGGCTGCATGCAGAGAGCTCTGGGGAAGTGTCAGCACCAAGCTCCCCTACAGAAAATTCAGGAAAGCAGGCAGTTTGGCAGCTGCACTAGTATGTGCCTGCTAATGCTGCAGGAGGACTCTGGAAGTTTCCCAAATGGAAAGTACTTGGGATCTCTGGTGGTTTGGTTTTGCTTTGTGGCTGTTTTGTTTTGCCTTGTAGACTTGCACACTTGCTGGGAGATATAATAGTGAAGCACTATTATAATAGTGTTTATTTTATAATAGTTTATAATAGTGTTTATTTAAGCCTTGACAACAGCCCCACTGCCATCAAGGAATGCAGTTTCATCTCCAATGTGTTTCTCAGTGTTGCAGTGACACTGCACTGCTCATTCACAGTACCAAATGTGAATGGAAAGCTTCCAGGGAGAAGTCACACCGGAGTTACATGGATATAAATCCACCAGAAAAGAACAGGGAGCTGTGGCAGCAGCTCTTGTGTGTGCAGCCCCATTATAAACAATGGTTTTTACGTAGGCAAATTGTTGTGTTCTTCTCCTTACTCACTCTCTAGAAAAATTTCAAATTCATATGGTTACATGTTACTGATACTTATTCAGTGTTGAAAGAGATGAGGCAATAAGTAACTTTAAAGTGTATTTAAAGTAGCTAAAGATGTTTGTAGAGTTATGTGTTCTGTACATAAAATACCCAGCCCCACTCTGTTCTTAAGAAGAGACCTTGGTCTCCAGCTATTTAGAAAGTGATTCTGTGATCTAAATTTATTAGTTTATCACCCTTGTCTCCATAAACTGACTGAGGGCTGTGACATGTGTGGGACTGTGCTGTGTAATTCTGCTCCTTGAGCCCTCCTTCCCTTCTCGTGAGTCATTGCCAGCTCCTGGGCATGCAGATGCCTGACTCTGAGCTCCTCCTGGAATCTCTCTGACCTCCCTGCTTGGATCAAGTGTGACTTTATCCAAGTGAGCCTTTGTTTGGTTCCCTCTATAGTCTTGGACACGGCCCTGCTCCCAGAAAGGAATATTTTACAGAAGTTCTTGGGATGTATTCCATGAGCCATTCTGCTTCACAGCACTCATGGACTCTCCTCTTCTGTCATGGGACATAGAAGCACTCCACTTATATAAAATACTTACCAAACACCAAGGAAAATATACTCAGGTCTAAGCTAACTGTGTGAGATGCTGACTATTACATTTAAAATTGCCCATTTTCAGTGAGGTAGAATGATCAAAGTGGGATTCAGTCAGGAGAAACACTCAATAGGAATTGTTTTATATGTGTATGTATACATTAGAAATATAAACCAAACACCATTATTTTTTATTTGCATGAGGTAAAAAGAAAGGCTAAAGTTGCACTTGTGTAAAAAATAGCCACTGGACAACAGCCTTCCTGGATAAAGGAGCTGCTCAACATTCTGTCAAGCATCTGAGATAAGAGAAGGCTGATAAAGCTGAATGATCAAAGATTTACTAGAAATCTAGGGAAAAAAACTCTTGACTGATTTTCAACTTGAGTGATTCTGGCAGTATCCTGATCAGTGTTAACACTCCTTAGGGAAAGGAATGTATTTGGGTTGTATTTGATCCTGTGAATAGGCAGAAAAAGAAAGTTGGCATCCATTCTTCCAGTTTGCAATCCCAAGTTTAGTAATAACTTGGACAAGTGGGAGAATATATTTTTTAATGATTTAACTTCTGCTAGAACTGAGAAATTTGTTCAGTAGAACTAATTCTGTTCTGTATGGAAGCTCAGGGCACTACAAAGAATTAAGGAATAAGCAAGCTGAATGTTTCTCCTTGAATGAAAAGAGGGTAACATAGTCCTGAATAATCTAGGCTGAATATTGAATTCAATGAAAAAGTGTAAATGACCCCAGAAATTCCAGAGGGAATCACAGGGCAGTTTGACTTCTGCTCTATTCTGTGAAGGCCCAGCTGGCTGTGAACCAACCTCAGAGCCAGGAGAAGCTGCAGAGGACACTGCTCCTGAGTGGTATTCTGAAACCCTTTTTAGGACGTTGTGCTGTGGGTGTTGGAGTCATTGTGGGGTTTTAATTTCATTTGTAAAGACATGTAAGAGGAATTCCAGCCAGTTGCAGCAGCATGGAATATGCTCCTTGCTGCCCTTGGAGTTATGGGTGAACCTTATCCTTTCCCTGTTCTTGTTATAACCTCAAAAATCTTACAAGTAGCTGGTGGAGCAGTGCATATTTTGGTATCTCTGCTCTGGTTGGTTTGGACAATGAAAATCTTTCTGACAAAGCCCAAGAGAACACAGCACAGTGCTCTCTCCTTTTGGCAGCCTCAAGGCTGGCAACCTAGACAAATATAGGTTTTCATATTTTAGCTTAGTAATTACATGCTTCAGAGGCCACAGGACCATATTTAATGGCTTTAAGTACACTGTGGAAATAAGGAAGAGGAACCTGGTGTTGGAAGAATTTCTAAATTGAAAAAGCTTTAGCCCACCTTTTAGCCCATGTATCTGTAATCTTACATTACTGTGTGCTACAAGAAAAAAGATCTTGTTCAAACTGATGTTTTTCAGCTTCTCATAAAATTGTTCCTGCAGTTCTGAGATAGTCCTTCTGTTTACATATCAAAATCAAGTTTTTCTATTGTGGCAAAAGTAGTAAAACATGAAACTAAACTAATAATGGTTAATGGTATAAGCATATAAACATAATGTATAATGTTAACCCACATATGTTCAGCTGCCCCTGTGAATGGAAAGTGCAAGACGTGCTAGAGGTTATTTCTCATTCTCCAGTCCATCAAATATTTGGGGCAACAGATATTTTCTGTTCTTGATAATTTCTTAAAAGTAAGAGCTTTAGCCACTTTATTTAAGGAAGATGTGGATTGATATGTGAAGCCTTATGCATGTGAGAGAATTGTGTTTAGTAGGTAAAGAGATTTCAAAATTGTGTTACTCAAATTAATGCAACTTTATCTTACTGCAGACAAAGATGCTTTGTTAACAAGATCTTCTGTGCTTTTGCTAAGCTGATTTCAGAGGTATTATTCAAAGAGCAGTCATGCAGGAGGAATTTTAACTGTACAGGTTTCTAAACACACTGAATTCAGTTACTTTCATGTGCATTGCAGATTGGACACTTTTTGTTACTGGAGTGCATTTACTGCCTTATGAAAGAAACAATTAACTCATTTTAACCAGGAAGGGAGATAAGTAGCTGGCAATTTGTATATTGAAAACTGCAGACTCTACCTGAGAAAAATGCATAAGAATATGATAGTATATCTTGTGCTGGGATTAATCTCTTTTAACTCAGTGTCTCAGAATTAAAACCTGGAAGGCATAAGGTGCTGTTAGAATGAGATGTGATTATAATCACTAATACTGAACTGACTGATTTAGTAACAGCTTGAGATACTCTTTTTGCCCTAAAACCTGGATATAAGAGCTTATTTTGTAATGAAATCTGAAACTAGAAAATTCTAGTGTGTTTTGTGCTTCATTAACCTCTATAGCCAGTGGTAATTTTGGAAAGTATCTCAAAATAGGTTTCTAGTTTGGGTGTATTTCATTAAAGCTCATTCTTGGTGATTTACTAATGGGGGCATACAGTTTTCTTTAATGGTCAGCATCAGGGTGGTGTGGTTTCATAACCTGGGATTTCATCTAGAGCTGCTTATAGTAAGTCATTTACATAATAAAGATAGTCACAATTTTATTCTGCTGTCAGTCATTTCCAGAAAGTGGCACAGTTTTTAATGTGAGCCTTGTTACCTTCTTGACAACTGTCTTATCCTTTAAGGAAGGTCTGAAACTTTTTGAGCCCCTTGCAAGTGAAGTTGCTTGGGAGGTGAAGGTGCTTCGCTGTTCTGTGGAAGATAAGGCAGCACAGGACATTCATGTGAAGATAAGCACTTCACCCTGAGACACCTGATGTGGCAAGGATTAGACATTAGGGATTGGAATCCCTGCAAGCTTGTTTGTCTTTATTGGGATACTGGAAGCAACCACCAAATGTTAATAATGCTAAAAATACAAAATTTGCCAAATTACAGTCTAACTGGAGTTTGGCTGCTTCCCACGTTTCTCTGTCCTTCCTCACAACTGCAATTACAACTCCCCACTCTTCTGTTGGCATTCTCCTCACTCCTGTTCACCTCTTCTCACTTCATTAGTGCACTGCTTTATTTTTGTGTTACTGAGCTGCTGGCCTATGACTACATTCCCTTTTCTTTAGCTTACTCCTAACCATTGCTATGGATACAAACTTAGTTGAATTAAATACTGACAATATGTTCACAAAGAATAATGACCCAGTGATGTACGAGACAAAGCATATTAGAAGTCAAAGTGGTTGCTCTAATAGTTTTTATTGAATGCTAAGCAGGGCATTGGAAGGATCTTGCAGGGATGCCTTTCTCATACATCTGCAGAGTTGTGTTGCCAGGCCCAAGTTTCTCTTACAAACTGCTGTTCTCAGCACCTTCATCTGACCTTGTCAAACTATGTTTTGCTCTTAGTTTAGTGTCAAATACAAACCTAAATTACACATGTGAAGACTACTTAGCATTTTCAAAAAGCTGCTTCTTTGTCACCATGCCTTAGAGGCATTAATTCATATATCTAATAAGAAAGTAGTTTTGGGAAGAAAGAAGATGCTGAGCATACAGACATATTAATTAATCATTATTTGCTTGGAAAATAGTGTTAAAACCAACTCAGCAAAAACAAAGCCATGTTTCTGACCTGTCTGTTGCATTGTGTGTGGTGTTATGGCTTGGTTAGCTCAGAGTGGCCAGGGGTGAGTAGCTCTGGTGACCAACACTGCCTTTTTGGATCTGCCTTTTTTAGAAGGGTGCACTGTCTCACCCACCTTCCCGAGAGCTGAGGCAGCTCCTGAGTGGGTGGAGGGAACACACTCAGCTTCTCACCTTATTAGTTCTCTTAGTCCTCACATTGATAGTGAGATGATGGCAGGATTATGGGAGATTTACTGCAAATCCATGTGGGGCACAGTGTAAACCACAGCTGTGTAAACTGCTGCCTCAGCCAAAACTACCAGTCCTGGTTCTTCATTTCTCACCTTTGTTGTTGGAGGAAACCTGCAACAGTCCTGTCTGCCCTTGGAAAACTTCTTTTGTCCCCCATGAAACTTGGCTCCGTTGTTTTTGGTTTCTGACCAAAAGGCTGCGAGCCCTGTGCTGAGAGGAGCATTTCTCTCGCTGTGCCCAGGATCTCCCAGCAGGCTCATGCCCCTGGGAGGTGGCACATCATCTGTCTTCCCAGTCTGAGAGGTTTAGTGAGTCTTAGAGGGGCATAACCTATGGTTAAATGACAAATATCTGAGACATGACACTGTCTGCCACAGTCAAATCACAAGGGAATGAAGATCTCACCTGTGTTGTGATGAAACTTGTCCTGGTTTCTGAGTGCCCAGGACTGTCAATACAACCTTGTTCATCCCTGACTGTATGGTTTGTAACTATGTTGAAGATTCTGCATTCAGGAATGATCACAGAAGATTAGAAAGAGCTGGTTGTGCTGATACTCAGAATCACAGCTCTCCCCTCTCCCTGGCACTGCAGTTGCTCCACATGCTGTGGCTGTTACATCACCCTGGTTGAGCCACAGGATTGTGTGTTTGGAACCTGATATGCAGCTCACCGATGGCATTTACTCTTCTAAGGCTTTCTAGCATCAAACCCCTGAGAATTGTGGATAAGGTACAAAAATGGAGTGCAGAGATAATTTAAGGAAAAGACTATTAACTGTTCATGCCAGCTTTCGCTATTTGCCAAAAATCCCTTTTCAAGACTAATTTATGTGTTTCCATCTTCACTGTGGTAAGTTAGGATATAACATCTAATTTCAATTAACTTTTCTTTCTCTCTCCATTAAATAAAGGTCTTACCTGCAAACACTTTCTCACAATATCAGAGAAGGAAGAACTTTTTGTGGAGACTTCTTAGACAGCATGTCAAATTCTCCAAGGACATGGTTATAAAATGTTTTCAAATATGAAACTGTAACAAGTTGGGCAGTACCTGAATTAAAGTTATCAATTCTTGAGAATGAACTCAAGATCGATCTCTGACAGGTTGTACTGTTTCACATGCAAAAATTTACTTATTTACCCATAGAGGCTCAAAATGCTTCCCAATTCGTCTGAAAAAGAAGGAGGAGACATGAGCAGACTCTGGGTGTTTGTAGGTGGCTGGGGAGTGGGATGTGCCTGTAATTCCTCCCCCAGAAGCACTCTCAGCACTGTGTCACTGTGGGGGTTTGGGTGGGTAACACAGAGCCCTGCAGAGCTGCCCACCACTAAACTGGCAACTGGTTTAAGGAAATTCAGCTTGTAAATTTTTGCAGTGCTAGTTATTCTCATGCAAATATTCCCTCAGTGTTCTGTAGTGATTTTTACTGCTGATCATGTCTTCAAGGGAGAAAACTTCTTTCAAGTTACGCAATTGAAAAAAGGTGCATTTAACCTTGCTTACTGTGAGTGATGTGTGAGAGTTGGGTGCAGCAATGAGTCCCTGTTCCCCCTGAGCCACTCTGGAGCCTGGTTAAGGATACACATCCATTAATCTTCCAGTTTCAATGGGACTGAGGAGTTGATTGCCTGGCTGTGTAAACATTTGCATTTTGAGAATATTGAGTGCTCTTTATCAGTAACAAATCGCATATTGATATCAACTAGAGATGTGTCAGTGTTGTCATCCAAGCAGACCACCCACTGCTTTGGCTTTTATGATTTCTTTGTCAGATATTTGCATAGTAGAAGACATTATAATGAGAATCTGCTTTGAAGAGAAGGGATTTCCCTGTTTGTGCAAATCTCTGGAGCCTTGCTATACCCTTTATTAAATGTGGAGTTTAAAACATCTGTGTTTAAACTGATCAACTGGTATTACTCCTAGGGGAATAAAGCTATTTTCTTATTCCTGATTTTAACCTTTCATGAGCCAGTTGAACATACTGCTTGGAAATGGAACATGTGTGCCTTTCTCAACCCTTCTGTTCCAGACAGCCCAATTAAAGTGAAATGTGAGGGGTGATTGCTCCAGATGATGTGCTGATCCAGTATTAAACAGCTAAAAATATTGAGTAGCTTCATTATAGCAGGGTCCCATATGCTTCTTGCAGCTAATAAGGGATGGTTTAAATAATAAATTCAGGAAGTAATGAAATTGGTAAACCTTCTGAGGCACCCAGTGTGAGATTTCTCGTGTCCCAGTAAGGCTGTTGTGTGAGACATGCCATGGCAGATCTTCACAGACCCCTGTGCAAACCCCAGCAGAGACAAATGGTCTGGCTTCCAAACACAGCACAGAAAGAAACCCTGCCTTCCCCCAACAAAGGAACTACAGCAAATTCTTTGTTCTTCAGCCTCAGGAGGATTTGGAGGAGTCACTTGATGTTTTCCCTGGAGTTTTGCTCCGAGCTGTGTTGTGGGTGCTGGTCCAGCTCAAGCTGCTTCCCTGCTGGCTCCTGCTGGCCCGTGGCTGCTGCTGCTGCACTGGGAACACGACACAAGTTGTGTCAGGAGTCTTGGATTACCTCTGCAATGAGAAGCAGAATCTCCATCAATTTAAGTGCCTCTTCCAGTGGCATTTATGTTGTAAAGGGAGACGAGGCTCTCTTACCTTGGAACTGTGAGCCAGCACAGAAAGGTTTCCTGCTGTGTGAAGGACTAATCAGTTAAGCACAGTCTGTGTGATAAATCTGTCTTCTCAGAACCCTACAGACTTACTTTTTCCATGGATGGTTGTCTCCTTTTAAAACTAGTTTTATTTGTTTGTAGTTGCAGACTGCTTGAATTACAAAGCAAACAGAGGCTTAGGTTATGACTTGTCTGGCATTTTCCATCTGTGGTACTGACACGTTTCCTTGGCTACTCATGTCATTATTATACCCACTTCCAATTCACTGATATTTATGACAAATGAGTAAATATAGGTCTTAAAAGGGAGCAGGAAATGCTGATTTTTGGTATTTTCCCCACAGGCCCCACTATTCAGCTCATGGACTAATGTTGAAAGCTTGGTGTTAAATTTTATCCCATTGGTACAGAAGAAGGGAGTTGGAATGGGGTCTAACATAGCCATGAAAAGATGTAAGCAACCTTTATTTCAATTTAAGTTATTCCTGACTTTGGGCCAGAAATTTGAAGTGTTTATTGCAAATATTGGATGTGGCCTTTAGAGTGATGTACAGCTAATTAGTTGTCTTCCTTTTAAAACAAAGATCCTTTTACTTACAGTTTAAACTTCATCCTCAGAAATGCTGAGCTCACATTGGTGGCAGCATCTCTGCTCCATTGGATGTGACCTACTTGAAATGAATACTTGTAGCTGAGTACAAGCCTGGATTTAGTATCACAGTGCATCTCTCCAGATGTGTTTACCAGAATGTGTTTATGAAACTACAGCCCAGGGCAGGAGAGGATGCAGCTGCACCTCGAGCTGGAGAGACTCCTGTGAGCAACTCATGCAAAAGTTTTCTGTATTAACAACTCTCCTAAAATGCACCCAAGGCAGAGTCTAATAGCAATTCCAGGTAAAGTTTTTAGAGATGCTCAGCTGTGAAACAGCTGCATTTCCTAAGGTGTTTGCTAATTGCTTATTGATGCTTTGTCCTGATGTATATAAACAGCTCCACTGCTCTTTGAAGCAGGGAAAGGAAAAGAAACACAAGGCTCTCCAATTTGGCTCTATCAGGCAGGAGGTTTTAAGGATGAATAGGCACCAAAAAAGAGGCATTTACAAGGACTTAAGGAGTGTTAGGTAGACTTACCAGCTTTATTAATTGTAAAGATGAAAGGGCAGTTAAAAATGGGCCAGCTGATTCAGTCAGTGGAGTTAGAGATATGGGGAATAGGCAGTGAGAAGGAACACACCACTTTCTTTTCTTCCAGATGCCTTTTAATAGCTCCTCAGAGATGTGGCAGCATCCCAAGCCTTGCTTGAGCCACAAGGGCTATTTACACAAATTTACACTTTTCACAGTTTTCAGTTTTATGTGGTCTCTAGAAAAGCCAGAGATTGTTGCTACTGCATGTTCCTTTTCAGGGGGATTGTGTGCTGTGTCCTGGGATAGCCCATGGCCCTTTGCTTGGTTTGTTAAAACCTCTCTGTCCCAAAAGAAATGCAAAGCCTAAAGGTCAATGTGAATGAGATATGAAGGAAAGATCTTAGGAATGCTATTTGTCCCTTGGCCAGGTTAATTTCCAGCTGCTGTTGTTTCCAAAATTTTGTGTGAGGTTTGAGTTTATCTTGTGCCTGTATTCCAACCATGGCACTCTTGCCTGGGAAGGGAGGGCAGTTGCTTCACTTGCATCATTGTGCCCATTTCCATGCCCAGTTTTATTCTGTGATCTCTGTCTGCCCGTCTTAAAAGTACAATATAAAAGTACATATTTAATTTCCCTGTTCTCAAAATTCCTGTAAGTCTGTAAGACTCAGGATTTTGTCCAAGAGTTTTTTTTTTTTTCACTCAGACTTTTCTATTATCTGAGTAATCTATGGGTGAGACAGACTTCCTCGGAGCTGTGTCTGCTGCTGCAGGAACTGTACCCCAGGAAACAAGAGCAGCTCTCAGTTATTCTTCATATTCTCTTATGTTTCTTATGATGGGGTTTGTTGAATGATTCTTACAGATCACTTGTTACTGCCTTTGGCCTGCTGTGCAGGGGAAACCAGAAGCTGTGACCTCGATGTGGAGAGCTTTCACTCTGCACCTTGCACTCCGGCCTCTCATCAGCTGGATCAATCCCCAGCCTGGTACTTTTGATGGATGGAGCTGTTGAGAGTGAAGGCTGAAACTGGGATGTGTCCACCAGGTAAGGTTTTTGCCTTAGCTGCAATTATCAAACTTGTGCAGCTGCCCCTCTGCCCTTCACTGCAGACTGACCTGCCTGAGCTAATCCTACACAGGATAGTGACATTTTCTGGAAAATTTATGTAACAAGTAACTTCTCTGTCCTGAAATGCTCTAGGATTCTCTTTTATCATCCGAGACTAGTGTAGAAACTATTTTGTATGAAGGTGATGATCTCCATAACTTTAATATTCCAAAGAAAGGGAAGAGAGGAGAGAAGCCTGAGGAACAGTTGAGAAAGCAAAAGACAAATGCAGGTAGGCTGTAAAACAGCATCTCTGCTGTCCAGGGATGAGCACAGTGGGAAGGACATGTTCCTTGCTGCACAACTGGTTATGGTGCCTCCCTAAGAGCTGTGAATTCCCTTGCCCACTCAAGAAATGCCCCATTCAGGAAAAAAATTAAATAAAATATCTTAACTATGGAAATGTAGTGTCTAGATTGTATCTCAATACAGTACACCACAATCAATTCAGTGAGTCATGTCTCAAGGGGCTTTTCTTTTGTTAATAAACTTAGGTTTCATTCCAGCTTCTACAGAGCTGAGGGATATTTTATAGAGATAACAAATGACTTTTTCATTTTAATGTGTACCTTTGCTTCAAAATCAATTATTTCTCATGTGAGAAGTAGCTCAAAGCCAGCAAGGGCTGCAACTGGTTTGTGTTGTGTTCTGTGGTTGGTGACTGCATTAGCTTCTGTTGGACAGGAATGGGACTAAAAAAAGGCAAAACCATTTTTTTTACTTGAGTTTTCTCTTTAAACATGTATAAGAACACTTTTCTCTAGTGTTCATCCAAGAAACAGCAGAATTTTGTGTGGAAAAATGAGAAAATATTGCAATAAAGGCACTTATGTTGAGCTGTGTGGGCTGATACTGTACTGCTGTTTCTTCAATTTTTAAAATATTTGCAGTAATTCTTATTTTGTTGCTTCAGGAAAGGTAAAAAGGAAGCATTGGGAGTTTCATAGAAGTCGTTCTTGATACTTCTTTCGACTTACAGCTGGTAGGACTGTAATAGAGAAAGAATTACTCTTGCTTGTTTTCATATAAACCCTAATACAGAAGGGCAGGGGGAAATATCTCTGGGTTAAGGGATCATAAACTCAGTTATGCTGGCTGGGTGGAAGTGGCTTTGTGTTAAAAACAAACAAAAAAAGGTAACTTCCTAGGAAACTCAAGTAAATGTTTGGTAAGTCTCCAAGAGGAAGCAACGGAGTAGTTTATTGTTCAAAGCATGGCTGAGAAAGTTTCCTGTCTAGCCCTCATTTAATACCTAAGGGTAAAAGCCTGTGGATTCCTTACAGTGGAGTTTGCTATGCAGACAGGTACACTGAAAGCCAAGGGAAAGGCTTGCTGAAATCCCTGTTCTTCTCCCAAAAGGCAGGATGTGGAAATTTGCCTTCCTGAGATGGTGAAGGAATATTTGGTAGACATTCTCTCTGCACCTCTGGTCAATTAAATGCTAAAAATGATGTCTGTTCCTTATGTTTTATGTTTCAGAAAAATCAATTTAACAGCTTACTGCTGATGTGCTTGGCAAGTGAGACTGTAGATGTCTTTTAAAGCACAGAAGATGCTGTGGAACAGGTGACTGAGGAGGTTCTCTGCTCTAATTTGTGTGCTCCTGTGTTACAGAGCAAATGAAACTGGTGAGGAGCAGGGTCTTTCTTGCTTCTCATGTTACCTTTTCTGCTCTAACACTTAGTGTTTCACACCCTGCAGCACTGGCTGAACATTTTAAGCACCAGCAGTGCTATGTAGCCCAGTAATGCTGCAAGCAGGAATTAATCCCTCAAAAGCACTGCTGACTGATTTTTAGACTGAAAGTTGTTCAATCCCTTCTTAAGACATGTTTATGCAAACCCAGAGAACTCCTCATGATGACTTTAGAATCAGAGGAGGAATCAGATTAATTCTCAATTTGTTCAGTGCCAGTCAGGTTGAACTAAGAGAAATCTATAATTTATTACTTGAATAGAAAGAAATTATATTCATCTGAAGTCAACACAATTTCAGAAGCTTTCTGAGAAAACTTCTGTAATTGAAAATTATTGGCTTGCAGAGAAAAACACTCTGGCAGAAGCACATACTCTTCCTTTCAGTACAGCTGGGATTTTTGTCACAACCCCTCTGCACGTGATTTATAGCACCATGAAACCTGGTACATTAAGAACAGGCTTCTTTTTTTTGTATGTTTTTCATCTTGACCAAAGGAGACCCTTGAGTAAGAAAGCAAACATGGGCAGTAATTGTGACTGAGCTTTTCTGGTTTGTACCACATCCATCAGTAAAACTCACCCATGCATTTATTTAGGTCCATAGTCATTAATGTTTTGTATTTGTTATATTTGCATACAAAAGCCCCAAAATACCTTGCAGGAGCTATTTGTTCTGCACAATTTTTATATTTTTATTTAATCAGCAATGCTGCAGTTGGCAGTTAGAAGAACAGGAAATAAATTTTAGGGAAAAGCAGTTCAAGCTTCAACATTATTGTTGTTGTTAAATTTGTGCAATTTTCTTCCCTCTTTTAACCTGAATTTTGCATTAAATTATAAATGGTTTTAAAGAGTGCCTGTCAGAGCATGTCAGCTAAAGGATTTGAAGGTGAAAGGCAAGCTCTACTTTTTACATCAGTATTTGTATCACTTTCCCTAAGTCTTAAGATACCATTCAGTACTTTGGCTACTTTCTGTGTTCTTTTCACTCCACTGATACCACAGAACCCCAGCAAGAAAAGAGAAATAATGAAGGGTTTAAAGTTTAGTGTGAAGGAGGATATAGAAACATGTTTCATTTGTTAAAAGATTACAGTTCAGAGACCTGTATAAAGCTGGGATATTTGAACTGAATCATTACCTTTCTTCTTTCTGGCAATTAAATCTTTCATCTTCCACGAAGACTCTGTTTTATATTCCTGAGCTCTGAAAAGGATCTTTCCCAAACGTAAAAAACACTCTCAAACTTGCAAACTGGGAGAGCATTTGAGCTTGAGAGGGGCCTTTAGGGCTGGAGAGTCTGTCCTTTGGCACACAGTGGCTAAAGAGCAGAGCATTTCAAAGTGCTGGTAGGTAAGGCACAGGGAAAGTATCTGGGGAGCCCTCGGGTGTTTATAGACTGATGCACCCTGCCAAGGTCCCTGCTGCTGGGCTTTCTAACCTGGCCATCCTGACAGAGGGTTGATCACCACCTCAATTAACTCCTCTGGAATTCCACGGATGTGCACCTCCCTGGAGCTGTAGCTTCAGTCCCGCTGGGATCTGGGGATAAAGCTCCACTCAAAAATTGTCATGCTACAGTCCAGGAATGGCAGAGCAGGATAAAACTGGGCTGGGGGAGCAATTCCCAGCCCTGGCAGAAAGACTGGCAGAAGGGAAACTGTAAATATTTGGTAAAAAAGGAGAGGTAGTATTGGGAGAAATCCTTGGTGATGAGACTTGTAAATTTTATTAGCTCATTTGGCTGTAGTCAGAACCAGTCTCTGACCTGTGTGATGTCAGTTTTATGGATAAAGATGTGATGACCATATACATGTTATTCCCAGTCTATTACAAATCTGATAATTTGGTACATTTTTTTTCTGGGAAAGCAAGCATAGTAAAAACCACTTCATTTAAATGAAAGATTTCAGAATAAGGTTGATCTGTTAATTTTTTAGATTGCTGTAAGGTTGAAGTAGTCTTCAAAAAGTGTTTGAATCTAAAAGCTGAATCAGGATCCAGATCTGACTTTTTTTCCTCTGCTTATTCTGATGGATGAAACAAATTAACTGTAGTTTTCTTTTGAAGGGGAATGTGAAAGATAGAAAAGAGCCAAGGAAATGAACTATAACATATGACTCAGAATCTTGGAGTTTATTTTACAATTTTGGCTCGTTGTTATGCTCTTTATATCTTCCCCTTGTCTTGAGTTACACACAAAATAGTCTGATCTTTTGTACTTGAAAACAAAAACCTAGAGTTGTCTTTTGGGTTGTCTGAGCTAATTCTTTATGAAACTCTTTTTAAAGAAAAAAGTCAATTGAAATGACCAACAATTTTCACATAGAAGAGCCTAACATATAGAAATATTTTCCATCTCACTCATATCCCCTGCCTTATAATTTTGTCTTGTGTTGTTTGCAGTCTCTGATGTGGGTTTTTTCTATTAAAAACTGTTGCCTGGAAACTTGGAACCTGATATAAATTTTTATTCCCAACTTCAGTTTGATGGTAAACTGGGACTTGGAACTGTTTGTAATATGACTTCATTATAAAAGCCTAAAAATGTTCTATCTCATTTTCTGTCATTGCTGAAGAAATTTTTTGCCATTCCTTGGTATGTAACACTATAAGCAGTTTGTCATTCTGGATTTTGAGGGAGCTTTCTCTCAGTTCATGAACAGTTAGAGTTCAGCTCCAGGAAATACACTTTCTGCTTTTCCCATGCATATTGTTGTGTAAGTGAAATTATAGCAGGTAGTAATTTAGTGTCTAATTTCTAAAAGCCATTAAAAGCTCTTTGGAAACTTGTGGAATTTTCACTGCTGTAAAACAAAGCTCCTGAAAGCCCTGCTTGGTGATTTCCATTAGATAACCCCTTTTTTTAGTACGTGGTCGATGTGGTTAATGACTGGTGTTTTAGAGCGTGAATGAATTTGACTGATCACTGTAAGAATAAGCAGCTTGCCTAAATTAATATGTTTCAATCAGCTTTTTCTGCAGAGGTGTGAGTGCCACATCGCCCTTCACGCTCACTTCTCCTTTTTAATTGTTCTCACAATGCCTTGTGCAGTGGGACAGGCACTGTAAATAGCATTTAGGGCTTTAAATGATCCTCTGCAGTTCAGTCCAGGTGGGAATGTTGAGTGCAGGGGTGAAGGGCTGCACAGGAATCAAGAGATTGATTGAAAAATCTCTCATTTTAGAAAGTCTGGTAGAAGTCAAGTTTGCCACATTTGCAACTTGACCTTTTTTCTGTGGCAGAACAGAGTGCCAGCATTTCCTGTCTCTCTGAAGAGGCTGAGTGTGTTCCTTGTGCTGTCCTTTGAGGACTTGGGTGCCCACAGCCTGCTGAAGGGGGTCTGGGCATTGCTAGGAGTGTCACTGAGAAATGCTTAACCACGAGATACAGATGCCCCTTTGCCTACAAGCAGGGGTTATCTGTTGAGCATAAAAAGAAAACAATCTTCTGTACTTTCTTCATTTTGTTTTTCAAGCTACTGATTTCCTCCTCAAAAATATTTCAGCTTCAATGTTTTTCTAAGAAACACTGAGCAATTGGAAGGATTTTATCTGAATGAAGGATAAGACAGGTTTGAAACCAAGCACTTAGATTGATTTAGGGGTTTTTTTATTGTGTGCTTTTCCCCAATTTCTGGACTTCTGAGCATGCCTTTTTGTTTCCAATGTAGATATAAAGATTCTGTCCAGGATGAAACCTGTAAGGGCTGAAATTTTGAGTAATGATTCAGAGCTGCTGGTAAGATAATATAATGTACATAATTAACAGTTTTCTTGACAGAACAATGTCTCTTGATATGCCCTGGGTTTTGTCAGTGACATTGGTATTTTTGGATAGTTCTGTACACTTAAGAATAGAAATCTGGGTGGTTTTGGTGGGTTTTTCCTCTCTTCCCCCCCCCCCCCCCCCCCCTCTTCTCACCCCCCCCA
>VZTB01013174.1:989562-1075873 GCA_013397245.1 Thryothorus ludovicianus | reverse complement strand
CCCCCCATTTTACACAGCACCAATATTTTGGTACATTACAAACCAATTGTTTTTTTATTGTACAAAAACCCTGCAAGGTTAACAAAGCCAGTGGTATTAGATGGGACACTTATTTGGAGTTTTGCAAAAGTTGTTGAGTTTGGCAGTTTCTCATACAAGAGGAAACTCAGCTTGGTGACTCAACTTTCACATTAACTGCTTTATTTAGCTTTTCATCCCCTTGTAACTTGAACCATTAACTCTAAGCAGTGCTGCAATTACTGTTAAGGTTTCATCAGATCTCTTGATCTTGAGGTATTCTGTTTGTAACTATGCAGATCTCTCATTTTTAGAAAGTCTGGTAGAAGTTAAGTGCACTAACATTTTGTGATTTCCACTATCAGTATCACTCATCTTTGAGGCTTTCCTGCCAACCAGGTTAAATGCCATTCCACCATGGTTACTCACTATTTCTATCCTTAATATTAAAATTATTTATGAAGTCTTGAAATACTTTATTTTACTTTATATAAATTGTGTCTTAGGTCTGTTTCTGCAGTGCTCACATTCTTTGTATCTTCTGGCTCAGTTTTTAAAGAACTGAGTGAACATATGATACATGTGAAAAAAGGCAATATAAATACAAGTAAGCAAAACTGCATAATTGATAAAGGAAAACTGTTATTAACTATGATGCAGTCTTTAAAACTTTCCTATCTGCTCTTACTGCTCTCCACTTTTCCATGCAGAAGTGAAGCACAGCAGCAGTCTTTGCTCAGGGCATGACGTTTCCCAGAATTTGGTTGCACTCCACTGATCCTGTTAAATCTTACCCCAGCCTCCCAAAAATGCAGTTACTCACACGGGGTCACAGGTAAGACAGCAGCACCAAAGTTACCTGAGGTTCAGCAGGCTGCACCAGTTCCCAGGAGCAAATGAACTGGGAAAAAGATGTGATGGGCTGTATGCAGACATGAAGGACAGTTCCTCTCTGCCCAGCAATTAAATCACCTCTAGTTTGCCTCATTTTAATTCGTTTTTCACCTGTTTGAAGTAATGCAATGCTCGTCCTGTGAGGCACTGACAAAGGGGATCCTGCTTGTCAAGTGTTTCTTAAAGAATTGAAAACTCAAAACTGCTGTGAAGCATGACCAGGCGTAAATGTAAAAAAATTATCCTATAAATCTACAATGATTTTCAATCTGGGTAATCCACTGTGTGAAACATTGCCATTGGGTTTTAGTTTGCAACCTTAGAGAAGCTTTTGACATTTTCTCAGATATAAAATTGAGTATAAATTAATTAAAAAATAATTCCCAGCAGTTTTGGAAAGAAGACAAGACCTTTTCAACTCCTTTCACTCATTTCTTAAAGTGAATGTTCATATCAGCTGATTTTTCAGTGTCAATTAGGCGCAGCCTCTAACATGTGTTTGTTTGTTAATCAGAAGTTAGTTGCAATACTACCACAAGTATTCTGCTTTTTTGCTGACTTTCTCCTGCATTGTGGTGTGGGTCTCTGAGGCTACAGGGAGGTTAAATAGTTTGCAACAGCACTGGATAGGAGTTGCAAAATAAGTCTCTGCTTAAAGTCTTTCTCCCTTGTCAGCTTCCAAATTTAATAATGATGGAATTTGGGAAAGTACTAAGAGTTGCTATCTGCAGTGTATGTGTAAGAGATAAAGTGCATATGCAATAATAAAACACTTCAGAATCTGATCTTTGCTCTGTTAACATGCTGAACATGCCTTTTTTTTACAGCAGTGATTTATAATCCAGCATAACCATGCAGAATCACTTCATTATATTTGAATAATGAAAAGAGTGCCATCAAGATGGCATGTCTCAGGGGAGCTTTCTGAGGCAATACTTTAAACAAATGACTTCTGAGATGAATTTATCATGAAGTGTGATGAAAGCCATTTTTCTTGGCAGTCACATCTTGCGAAATCAATGAGGTTTGTTGTGTTGTAGTGTTGGGGTGGGTTGTTTTTTTTAATCTCTTACATAAGTAAAGGCTGAGTCCATAGGAATGATGGTTGGTGTTTTGCTGGCACTGTGGAAAAGAGATACAATGCTGTAATGAGCAGTTATAATACTCTGATCATGTCTGCTAAATATTTGTGGGCCCAACTTACAACCTAGTACCACAATGGGTGGAAAGTTTATTTGTTGCTTTAAAAAAAATAATTCTTATAGCTATCCACAAGAACTCATTCTGTTCTGTTGTGCAAAAATATGGTTTTATGCAATTTGAAAAAAAACACGACAGAATCTGAGTAACATTTATTCTGTTGAAGGAATACTCAGCCTTTGTACTGGCAATTTGTTAAATTGTGTTCTGAAAGGTTCATAAAATCACCCAGAAATCACCAATATTATTAGTTGTGTCATATTAGAAATACCATTTTGATTCCTCTGGCATGTTTAGCATCCTTGAACCTCTTGTTTCACTGTCTAACATTTGATTACTGGTAAGAAATAAACTGTGTTTTCTCAAATATCTGCATTGGTTTTGTAATCAAAGTTGTTCTAGAAACAAATCTCTTACATTTAGGACGTTTATGTATTGAATGAAGATACCTCAGGCTGCTTCTTGGAGATCTCCATTTTGAGCTGTTTTTTTGCTTTCATGATGTTATTTGAATATGTTTATCTGACTTGAGGTGACCCCTCCTTGGCCCTTTTTAAATATAATATCAGTTCAAGAGTAGAATATGCTTTAAAAAAGGCTGATATTTTTAAGAGATGGAATTATGTTTATACAACACATAGACAATTCACTGGCCTTTATCTCTCTTATAACTGCAAAATTTTTTGTGCTCCAGTACAGATATCATTGCCTGAAACGTATTACAAACATGACAGTAAAAGGATCTTGATTGCAACTCAGTACAACTGCTCTATTTACCTGAAACAACCACTGAGTGTCCTTTAATCACTACTTTTCTGTACCTTGAAAATAGGATATTTTCCACTTCTTGTGAAGAGCATTGAGATCTAAAATTCAAAAGTGCCATGTAGTTGTTATGGATTACTAATATTCTCCAGAGATTAAAAAAGAGAGGTACAAAAGTGGCTAGGAGAAAGAACTTACTTCTAGAGCTGAGCTGACTCTTCTCTCAGTGATGAAAATTTGCACCTCAGGATTTGTCCTGGCTGGGAGCCAGGGTGCCCAGTGAGAGCAGCAGGGTGGCAGAGCTACTGCTGGAGCTGCCAGAGAGCTCCTGCAGGTAGGGGAGAGGACACCTCTGTCTGCCCTGTTAAATGCTCCTTCTCCTCCTCACCCAGATTCCACTCTGTCCCCAAACGGAGCCTGCAAACAAATCCTGCATGATCAGAGAGAAAAACCCAATTTTCTTCTTTTCTGGCAGGATTGTTTGCAATTTCAGTTTAAAAATTTTCAAACCTGATGGTACCAATAAAGAGTGCTAAGAATTTTCTCCATCTTTATGGAATAAATCTTATAAAAGATTTTAACTCAGTAACAACTTCTCTTGGGAATTTCAGCAGCAAGTTGCAGTGAGGTTGGACTCACTGAACCTTAAGTAAATGGAGATTCTGTTAGTCCCTGCATTTGAAAGTTCTGTATCTTGTTGCATTAACTTAAAAGATGTTCAGTCATGAGAAAAAAGTAACCGTAGTCAGATTTCCTTTTTTGAATTCCAGTTTTTCCTACAGTAAATGCAAAGCTGGTCATGCCTAATTCCTCCTAATGGGTTAATTGATTCCACCGTTGCCGAGGGTGTGACCTGACTTCTGGTTCACTGAGTCACTGAATGTGCTATCGAGATGATGCTTTTATTTCTGTTTCATTTGGTGAGTGCATTTTGGTCAGGGCTGTGAAAGAAGTGAACTGGAGGTGTTAGGAAGGAAACCTGTCCTTCACCCTGGGCAGGTCCAGCGTGTGCAGGAGCTGTGCAAACCCGGCGGGTCCTGGGCGTGCTCTGCAAGATGACTCTGCCCTTCACTTGTGTGTTGGACTAATTCATAACCTGATTTTTGACATCTCAGTAATTACTGCTAGCAAAAACTAGTCATTTTAATGGTAGCAATATACTGCAAAGCACATTTAACTTTGACAGAATCTTCCAATGACTTTGCCTCGGCTGCTTGCCTGTTCTTTGTGGGCACTTTTACAGTTGACTGAGGACTTGTACAGATGCCTTTGGTAAAAGCTCCTTGCTCCCAGTGACTTCATTGGCTCCATCAAGCCAGGGTGTGATTTCAAGAGGTTATTAATCCCTCCTGGAGCTGACCTTTTTCAGGCCAAACACACGCCAAGGGACATGCACAGTCTGATTTCTGTTGGATCTGATTTCCTCTAAGTCTTGATGACCCTTCAAAAGATGCTGTGAAGATCTGAAATGACCCCAAATGGAGATCCTGTCTCCCCAGAAAAAACAGAATGTTTATCAGCAGCCTTTCTCCCATCCCTACAGGTGTTGTTGTTGCCCAAGCCTCCCTCCCTGTGTGTTTGCAGCCTGCAAAGGGCACTGACAGAGGGTCACACAGCACAGGTGGAGGTGCTTGGCTCTGATGTTCACTTTTGTTACCTGCCAGAAACACCTGCTCCCAGTTCTGATGAGCTCTTTGTCAGGCAGAAGTCAAAGGAGCACTTTCCTTGGTGCTGCCTGTACCACTCACAAGCTTCTGGTTTGTAATTTTGGTGACAATTTGGAGCTTTTCAGTGCTGGAAAAGCTCTCCTCCATAAGGACAGATTTTTTTCTGAACTAGCAAAGTGCTTCTGATGAGGCTGGAGTTCATTCATCAGGCACCTGTACAGAAGGCTTGGTTAAGGAAAAAGGAAATATTAACTTCTGAGTTAATAGAAGTGTTTCTGTGGGTTTGGAGGCAGAGCACAGAGTTTAAAAGAACAGCTGGAAGACAGATCATGCTGGTGAGTGCCCCTTAAAATATCAAAAACATGCTTAAAGAACAAATAATAGGGATAACCTGAGTTTTTTTTTCCTTTCTGCTCACAGATCTGTTTGTGAACATCTAGATTGTGGCAGTACTGCTAGCCAAATTAATTGAAATATAATGATGGATTTCTGAAACTACTAACACACATCAGTCAGTAATTTACTTCAGCTGTGTTTGGTTTACTGGGACTTTGTGCTCCATTGCTCAGGTTGGGTAAGGAATTGCCAAAGTTTTTGTTGTGGATCCCCCTGTGCTTAGAGGTGTCTGAGGTTGTGCTGGTGGTTAAATTTCACAACTTGCTCAGCAGTGATTTTGGAAGCAGAGCTGTTCATTTTGTTCCATTTGTCTGAGCCCACTTTAAAGGCCATTTTTTCAGGTATTTGCTCTCCCTCCTTCCTGTTCCCGATTGTCCCTGCCCCTGCAGCTCTCATTGGCAAGGGACTACACACATGTGGTAACTCAGGTTGATGAGAACTTCCAGTCTCCAGTGGGTTCAGGATCAGATAGAAAGTGTTTCCATACCACCAAGAGAATAAACTTGGGGGAATTCTCACAGTAGTCAGAGAGACTGACACCTGTGGGAGTTAATTTTTAAGGTATCCAAGGGCAATCAGCATCAAAATGTTCATCATTGGAGTTGTTTGGAGTTTGAGGCCATTTAGATTCAACTGATTTTATTATTATATTTTTATCTGGGGTTATTTAGGAATATCTGATATGAGGAATGTGATGACTACAGGTTGGATGTAAGATGGAACGTGGAGGGACTCATTTAGGCCTTTGTTATTTTATTTAAATATTAAAACATTCTGTCCATAATCCTATGGCCTTCAGCAAAGGTTAAAGAGAGAATTCTGTGTACTTTGTTTGATGCAAGTACTCACTTTCATCACTTAAATTTTTTTTCATAGTTTTCAAATTTTTTTTCAAATTTTTTTTGGACAAGACAGCTGCAGTTTCCCCCAGTGTTTATTCATTTAGGAATCAAAAGGAATTGAGGATTTTGTTGTGCCAAACAAATATTTCCTCTGTTGTGCTTATTTTAGACTGATTGATTTTCTGTTTTGTTTGTTGTTTTTGTTTGGGTTTTGTTTGTTTTCATTGATATTGTGATGCTTAGTTGTTTTGGCTGTTTATTTTTGACTTTTTTTTTTGTAAAGGTTCAATTTTGATTTTGGAAAAGAATTGCTAAATAGCTCTTTAGAATGAGGCTTGCCTGTGTTCCTCCAGTAGGTTAGTACTGCTCATTACATTGCAGCATCACTAAGTCCTTTTTAGTGCTTGTCATTCTGTAAAAGATTAAATTAAGGACCTGACTACAAACCCAGATCCAGCAATATATGCAGTTCAGATTCCTGCAGAATGTTTCAGATGCATTCAGGATGTATTTCAGCCACAATATGCCCAATGTGAGGCTGACCACAGATTAACCTTGGTGGTTTAGATTGTGTAAAGCAGGGATTACAGCTACAGGTCTTTGCTGCTCAGGTGGCTGATGGAAAGAAGTTGATGTTCTGAAGCCACTGGATTATGTCTGGTTAACATTTGATCCTAATGTAAAATGCCTGCCCAGATCCCCATTCTTCTTGGCTTAAAAATGTCACTATTATTTGGGTGATGTTAAATAGCATAAGGAAAAGTAGTAGAAAGAATTCTGTGTGTTGAGGCTTCCAGCTACGCCACTGTTTAGCAGTAGCTCACATACAAATGTCTGTGATGAGGGTGGAGGGGTGTTATGAGGTTCTCCTGGCTCTGCTTCGTTCTGGGGTTTCAGATTTCTTTTGTGGAGAAAAGGTGAAATAAAGGGAGGGGGAAAAATAGGACACAGTGGATATAGTTAAAAATGCAACTGCTATGGAGTTGTGCCAGAGAGAGTAATGGGAGCTGGGATTCTTCTCATTCCAGCATCAGGGCTCTGCTCTGAAGATGCTCAGGAAGGAGCCCAGGGATGCCTCTCCTTGGTCTCCCTTTCCCTGTGGGCACTTCCAAGCTCTCTGTAAATAACTTGCTGGTTCCAGCTGTAGGTGATTTGGGGCAGCTCCTGGTTAGCAGTGTCTGGGAGCTTCAGGAGACACCTTCCCTGTGATGGCATCAGGGGAAGGTGTGCAAGGGGAGGAGCAGCTTTGCTTAACCAGAAAATCCTGACAGGGGAGCTGTACTACAACCAGGTGTCCTAAAGGCCACCACCAGCTCATGAGGAGCTCCTGAACAACTGGGAACTGAGAGCCATCCATCCTTCTGTGAATATACAGTCGTGTACTCAGCCAGAAGAGGTAGTTTTGCTTTCTTGTTCCTAAAGATTTGCAGCTAAGCAAAAAAGCCACACAAGAGAACCTGAACCCTCACACCTGTAAAGATAACCAGTGAGGCTGACAGCTGCCAAGTGTTACAAACACACGGATTTCAGGTGGGAGGTTCAGTCAAAAACTGATTTTTCTAAAAAGCACAGCCCCATGTCAGCATTTAATCTGGCCTCGTTATTGCTATGATGTGTGACGAGAAGGTTACCTGGGATAGTTTGGAAAATGTAATCTGTCCTTTACTATCAAGTAAATAGAACGGGCTCTGAATTATAAAAAGCCTAAATTCAATTTTAACCATTAGCCAAGGAGGAACCTGTGGCCCTGAACGAGTCCCAGGCAAGCCTAGGGGTTCAGTAAGTTCTGGGGATGCACAGAGCTTTGCTTCAGGAACCCCTGAATGGGATTTGGTTTTTAACCAGCCCCATGTCCTGCAGGGAGATCTTAATTTTCTACTCTATTCAGGAAGCCACACTGAAACTTTTGTGAAATGAAAGAAAAGAAATATAAAGTTTGGGAGTGTATTGAATGAACAAAAGCTTTAGTTCATGGAATCCTTGTGTCAGTAAAGCCACCTGAGGTGCAGGCTGAGATCATTTGCTCTAAGGTGTTTTCCTGTTGCATGGGTGTCACTTTAAACCCCAGTGGGTGTGGAACTCCATGAAATTGATTGCTGCTATGAATTACTAAACCTATAAGGATGCTTGAACAGCATCTGTATGTAGGAGTGAAAAAGAGCTATTAAAAACATTGAAAATATGAATGTCTGAAATTAGAATTAGTCACACTCTTTTTGGTTAGATTTGCAATTCTCCCACTCAGAGAACTGTTAAGTACTTTAAATTCTTTAGTTGTCCTTTAAATTATGTCTGTTTCAATGTAATTTTCCTAAGACTTCATTATTCATTAATAATTTTGTTAGGGATTGACATATTTCAGGTATTGGAGTGTTTGAATTGATTTAACACTTGTTTCCTTTACAGCTGTTGGTTCAGGTGACTGACAGCTCTGCAGGTTTGTTGATTTTGGCTTCTCAGCTCAGCAGTTTCAGTGACATGAAGATGATGTGTACTCAGCAATTTGAAGAAGATATTCACTTTTAGTGTCCTCATTTGGATGGCCAGAAATCCCAGCAACTTTATAAATGTAGCCTCAAATATCTTAGGGTGGTATTTGCCTTATTTAAATTTAAAGGGATTAACACTATGCAAGCATTTCAGAAGCTTATTCTAGGAAACTCAATGAAGCCTGGTGTGTTAATATAGGCATACTCTGAGTTTTTTACCTGCTTTTTCTTTATTAGAGTGTGAGTGAAAAAAGCTGAAAAGCCCAATGCTCAGGCCTTTGCAGCAGATCCAATGGGATGGGATTCTGCACGGGGTGCCATAGAAACTGAGTCCCTGTTGATCTGTTTGTTGGAGAGTGCTATATTTAGGCTTTGGTTTACCCCAGTATGAACAGCAAATGGAAAGTTTGTTTGGTGGTCTCATTCCCCACCCTTTAGAACCCAGAAATGTGAGGTGACACAGGACACAGGGTTGCACTGCCTTTGCTACCCTACACATGGAGAACTGGTCCCTGGAAACCAAGGCTGTCCTTTGGAACACTTTTCCCCTCTTGCCAGACCCTGTGGTCCCCCTGCAGCAGCTGCCCTGTCTGTGCTGTCCAGTTAAGGATACCCTGCCTGTCTGCAGGGAATTTTGCTCCTGGCACAAGCAGATGACCTTTGCTTTGTGACCTTCCAGCTGGGAAAACACCAGGAAGGTCTTTTCCATGGGAAACTCTGTGATTGGAATATGTAAGAAAAGTGGAAGTGGGATGTACTGGGAAGACATGCAGCCTTTTCTCAGAAATGGTACACAGAGACATCTTGCAGGCTGTGAAGTCTGGGCAGGGCAATAGATCCTGTCAGCAGTGATTTCCACAAAACCCAGTGAGCTTCTCTTTCTACCTCTACAAGAACATTTTAAATGCCAGAATAGGAAGTGAAGTCTCATTACCAAGGTTTTGTTTTGCATGCTTTAATGCAGCTGTGTGTACACTGATGTATGACCACAAATTAAAATGCAGTCCTTGCCCAAATGTGCAGAGGGGCATTGCAAGGCCATACCTGTTACTTCACTCGTTTAAAATTCAGCCACTACTGGTCAGACTTTATTGTTAAGACAAGATAGTGCTGCTTTTAGAAGGAAATAACCATTCTTGGAGCAGGGTTTGAAACACTTTATGAATTAGTTTCATACCAGGGCCCATCAGAACTCTTTTAAACTGCTAACAAACTTGTGGAATCACTAAAGCAGCACAACTTGGGTAGGAACAGCTCAGATGTGAGCTCAGCTCAGAACAGGCAACTGCAATTCTCTCCTGCAGGTAGGGAGACATAAAGAAACACAGTGAGGAGAACCAGATAAATTGGAAGGAAAGATAAAATCAATAATAGGGAAAAAACTTTAACAAAGTGATTATCTAGATAAAAAGCTGATCTCAAAAGACCTGAGGCTTGACACTTGAAAAATTAATGGGAGAAAGCAGTAGTAAATAGTTTTCTAGGAGTGGTGTTGTATTGGAGAGAGGACGTATAAGATATTTACTAAGCATTTAATCAGGTTATGTCCAACAGCGCTATGAAGTAGGTGAATGTGTGGATTGATTCATCCAGTTAGGGATTTTGTAAATAAAGAACAAATTCAGCTGAAACAAAGCAGAGTGATTAGATAGGAAGATTTCATAAGCTGTAAAAAAATACTCTGGGAATATTTTGATAATAAATATTGATAATAAATCCCATTACTAATGCTGATTTTATACACTGATATCTATACTTTCCAGGAAAAATGAAAAAATACTTACATTTGCAGTGCAATGCCTTGTCAAAAGACAAAGTCTGTTTAATCTCAGAGAAATAGGAAGCTGTATCTAATAGCTGCTTTATTTTCTTCCATTTATTTTTTTGTGCAAGTTAACATAAACCAGAGTTGTTTATCTGATTATATCTATGGCTTTGAATTTGTTTCTGCCTTGTACTGTATATCTCTGCTTTACAAGTTCAATTGAACTTCCAGTGTTTTACAACCTTTTGCCAGTTCTCCATTCTTCAGAGAATGAGGAAAACTTTGTGATAACGGTTTCACATTGAACTCACAGACCTTAATAATAAATATTTTGGGTTGGTATTACCTGAAACTACCAGTTAGATCCCAGCAGCAGTCAGCTGGTCTCTGTGCAGGGGGACTGTGAATAAAGCTCCCTGAATTTAAGGCTGCAAGGAGCTGGTGAGTACCAGGTACCACTGCAACCTGTAGTTTTCACTACAATGCAAGTGTGTGAATTGTTTTACGTAGTGTAAGGAATTAAATGTTTGTCAGATGCAGTGCAGCTGCTAAGGAAGGTATAAAAAGAATAGTTACTGTTTTTACTTTTAGTGAAACAAAGCAGATCAGTCCCTACTGGGATTGATAGATGCTTTATATAGTTGCACCTGCTACGTCAGGAATTGAGGCTGTGGGAGTGAATTAAGCAATAAACAAGTCTGTGCATGTGACGTTTCATTTTTGGATTGCTGTGGAAAATAATGTAGAGGCTGCTCACAAGTGCATTGATTCTGCTTGCTGGCTTGTGGGGTGACCTATTTCATAGCAACAATAAAGTTCCTGGCACTCATCCTGCATAGCACACAAATCAAAGAGGATGATTTTTTCTCTTAACTACTCTAGAAGAAAGTAGATCCCTTTAATATGATATGCAGTAACTGCTGGGTTAAATCTCAGTTGTTTTAGATAATATGTGTAGGTCATTGAGCTTATGTATAATATCTGAACATACCAAACAAACACATTCTCCTTCACCCTTGCAATAATTGAAGAAATTTGCAGCCTTGTGTCTATGCCTGCCATCTCCCAAGGTGCTTGACGTCTTGAATTTAGTTGCTTGTTACAGATTTCTTTTTCCTGTGCTGCCCCCCTTAGTCAGTTATGAAGGCTACCATCTGTCCTAGAGACAAAATTCCAGAGATGGACGAAGTGAAAATGAAATGGAGAAGGGTCTTGTGTCATAAGAGTAAGTTCATTTCAGTAAGGAACTGAGCAAGTGACATAAAACCATTTTCTCATACAAGCGCACATGCCTGCATTTTGTTTGTGGCAAAAATCACTGCTGGGTCTTGGTCCTAATTCCTTGCTGGGATGCTGAATTTTGGAGGTTTGTGGACTTGGCCAATGTGCTGTCAATATCTGCACAAGAGCCACAGGACTGACAGGCTTCAGGGGGCTGCAGAGCTCCAGGATCCTGCCTCTGCTCCCATCAGGACCCCTCATTCTGAGCTGTGTCTGTGCTGGCTCATTGCTCTGTTTCTGAGTTTGAGAGAGAGCCCTGTTTTCTATGGTACCAAGAGGAGGGTGCAGAGTTTCTGTGCTTTGAAATGCTGCTGGAATTTTGGAGCCCAGATGAAAGCTTTTAATATCTCCCAAAATACAAAGCTCCTGTTCATGCTATTGAAAAAATCTTCTGTTAGCAGCAGCTGTTAGTAACAGGCATCACTTCTCTGCAGCACCTCAAAGCACATTAGCGAGTAATTAGAAAAATTGTTGCAAGAGTCAAGAAAAAAAAGGCTACTGGTACAGTAGTTGGAGATGTGTCACAATAGGAAATCTCTTTGTCCACCTGCTCAAGTGTGACAAGAAAATGTATTTTAAATAACATGTGCTGTGGCAGCAATGGATGTCAAAGTGTTTAAAAACATATTAATGGTCTCTTGGATGTGACATACTTAGCAGGAATTAATAATAATAGAAACTTGGATTAAACGATTTTTAGACAACACATATAGTGGCTGAATCAAGAAAGAAACTCCTTAGAAGATAAGAAGATAAGTTTTCTTTCACTTTTGAATGAGATTTTTCCTTTGTTCTCCAGTTCTGCCTTTTGTTATCCATTATTGCTGCCTTCCTGAACATGTGAGGAGCAGGGAAATCTATCAGGAATATCAGAAGGGAGGCACAATGCAGCCATCACTGCTTGTCTTCAGTGTTGTGACTGGACATAACTTGTTCTATCTCTCTCCAATACTGCTAAAAATGTTAACACTGTTTTACCTTGTAGCGAACTGATCAGTGCCCCATTTCTCATTTAACAGGGTAAGCATTCTGTCCAATTAAACTGCAGCAGTATTTTGCACTATGTGGAATATCCTTATGAATATTCTTTGGTATTTATGACATTAGTCATGAGTTGATTTGATTCTAGGAGAAACAAATCAACTGTCTGTGATGCTCAGCTGAGGCAGAAGCCACATCTGTATCTGTTAAAAGGTAATGGTACAAAAGCATTTTGTTTCAGGAGGCTCACATGCAGAAATGCAAAATTCTAGCTGCAGCAGACAATATAAGCTCACTTCTTGAGACCCACAGCCCTTGTAGAAGGGGAGATCTGGCAGTGAAATATTTAATAAGTTTCAGCAGCAGCAGGTCAGAATATTCAAACAGAATACAATCAGAGAATTAATCGTGTTAATCTAATCTGTTCTCCCTCCTCTGCTCCCTGTGCATGCTGGTACCCCAGTAGCTTCTGTTGCTGCCTATCTTTGGCAGAGTGAGAACATCCACTTGGAAGAAAGTCTGCTGTAATTCCTTCTTCATTTTAGTCTCTGCCTTGCCTTGGGCATGATTTCCATCTCTCTTCACTAGGTGGATCAGTGCAGTGTGTCCTCTGGTGCTGTTGCTTGGTTTGTTCTTCCCTTGCAGAGTGCTTGTGTGGACAATCACAGCTGGATGTGGGCTGGATTTTAAACCTGTTGCACATCCTTTGCAGCTCCCTGCAAGGTTTCCTGTGTGACTGGATTCACATTGACCTGGCAGATGGCAATATCTGCCACATTCTCAATTACAGGAATAGGTTTGGGGGGAAAATAGTAGGATGCTGGTGTAAATTTCCAGGACACTAAATCTTGAAGGAAGCACTTCATGAGCAGATATGCAACACTTAATGTATTGGGAAAAAAAAAGTAAAACTCTTAAACTCTCTAGTTATAAACTTATTTATCTAAGTCTATGTTTTGCTAGGAAATAGTTCTAGGAAGTAAAAATAACTTTGGCATATTAGATTGACGGGCAGCATTCCTGAAAGTGAGTTTTTACTGGAGCAGAGGCTTGGTGATGTTCATGGCTTTGGGTTGGGCAAGAAGCACCAGTGGAGGAGATCCCCTCCTCAGCAGTCAGGGTCATGAGGGGAGTTGTAAAACTATGGCATGTGAGAGAAAGATGTCCTGGCAGCTCAGAGGAAGGCTCATGAGGGATTTGAGGGGAATTTTAAGGCATCCCATCCTGGTTAATGACAGCCAGCATGGCCACCCTGGCCCACAGGCAACCTGCCTGCCCTGCATGGGTGGATCTGGAAAAGTGCATCTCATTCCCTGTGCAGTCAGTGTTGGAGGAGGGAATCACTGCTGGAGATGGGCCAAGGTCTGCTTCCAAGTGTTTATGCATCTTCTCAGCTTTCATTGTTTCTCTGGTGATTGCTTCCGTATATACAAAATCTGACAAATAATTGTAGTTTGAAGGGCGTGCTTAATGGAGAGCCATAAAAGTGATTCACAGGCAACTGTAAACTGAACTATTACACTAAAGGATAAAAAGCTTCCTTAATGAGCTGTACATGACAGTTATCGATGTATTTATGAAAACATTTCCAAGTACATGTTACCAGGGGAATTAAAAGATAAATATTTAAAGATTGGCTGACACTTTTCACATGTAGCAAAACTCCAGTTTCTCTATTAGGCAGTAAATTTATAAGAAGTATATATTTACATGATTTGTAACAAAAAAAGAAACAAAACTTGCATTAAACCCTGTTTTTCTCTGTAATTGTGTTTTTCTATTCAGATGAAGAGATGAAGCATGAAGAAAATGGGTGGATGAGATTCAGAATATTAATAACTTAAACCAACAATTTTTTCCATCCAAATAATTTATTAGCATCATGCCACAGAACTGTATTTAAGAGGATGAAACCTTACAACAGTTCAGAGTTTGATTAAGTTTCTTTTCATCCTATCATTGCTGTACACAATTAGGTTATTCAAGTGTGATCCTTAAATGTTCACAATATGATTCATAGCCTTATTCTTCACACCCCAGAGAGAGAAAAATTGGTCTGTGGGTATGAATCTGATTAATATATGGATCAATGCATGCCCTTTTAATGTTTATTATGCACATGCACTTTTAGTTTGGATAAATGATTATCTCATTGTGTTACTTGCTCTTTTTAGTTGTGCTGTGTTATTGTCTGAGCAAAAGTTTAAAAGCATTTCGAGCATTAAGGGCTGACACTTGATTTGGCACTACCTTGTCAGTTGAGATTACTTTTATTCTTGAATGGATTAATAATTGAAGGGTGTTAAACAATATGATTTTCCTTAGATTTATAGCTGCTATGTTGTGCAGCTCTGACATAGAATGAAGATCTGGCTCATGCTTTCAAGTCAGCTTCAAAATTTTTTTAGATATACCTGTTTCTTAGGTTTGTTATACCACAGGATTTATAGATGCAGGCCCTCCCAGTGGCTGTGACTCCTTGAAAAGGAGGAGGGAATGAAGAAAACAGGTGACAAGGTAGTCAGTCTGCAAAAGATTGTCACCAGTCTTGATCCTGCTCAGGGGAAAGCTACTGGCAGTGCTACGCTGCAGTAGAAGGAGGGTTTCAGTCATGGGGGTCTCTCCTACAGCATCAAGAAGGTTGTGATGGAGCTGAATTAACCCCAGCTGATGGTACTCATCACGTTATCACTTACATAAGCACTGAGTAGATAATTTGGCCAAAAGCGTTGATTAACTTCACAGATGTCAAGGAATCATTTAGTAGCCTCCACTAGGATTTGTGAATCTTTCAAAGTGTAGTGCATGTAATAGATTTTAAATTTTTCTAACCCTTCTATTCCACGTGCTCTATTAGGATGCAGTTGTTCTAGTCCATGAGACTCACTGAATGAAAGGTGATTTGTGTATTAGGGATTCTATGGAAAACTAGTGATGATTGGTTTGTTTCTACATGAGAATGTGAGGGAAGGAGAGTAGAATCAGAATTCTAAACAATTAGTGATAGTGGTGAAGCACAGGAGCACACTCAGGCCTTGGGAAGGTTTTCAGTCTGGCTCTGCACACCATGTGTCTTACTCTGGATGGAACAGTCTGTGTTAATTACGTCTTTAATCTCTCTTGCACCAAATTGCCAGTGGTTGGGAGAAAGAAACCCATTGATCAAAGGCAGAGTTTTCAAGCATAATAACAATAATTTGTAAATTCAGTGCTTCTACAGCAACAGTTGAATAATTTCTATTACAAGCAGATTGTTGTGCATTTCAGAGCACAAGTGAGGCTACATTTCAGTGGCTATTGTGAAAGCACTTACAGATTTGATTTCTTGGTACATGTGCACAATTAAAACTTGAAGATTTTTATTTAAATACTGTTTATGGATTATGCACTACAACTTGGGCAGCCTTCCCTCATGCCCTTGTTTTTCTGACATGTCTGCTCTGCACTGGGAACCTCCTGCTGCAGGTCTGCTCAGCTGAGATGCCTGTTGAGATCAGCTGGTGGAGGTGCCTTTGCTTCCATCTGGAGAAATGAGGCATTTTATAAGCAGGGAGGCTCACAGCAACAAGTCTGCTGGTAAGAAGGGAATTCCTAAATGATTTACATCCCTGCCAGCCACTGCTTTGCCTGGTGCCTTTGCACATTGTCACTGCCAGGGCACAGAGGACCCTGTGCTTCAGACACCTGGATAATATTGGACCCTCTTCTGTATTGATTTCAGAAAATAATACTCTGTGTGCATTTTTAGCAGTTTCAGGCACATCTTAAAATCTGCCCTGTGGGGTGCAGTTTGTTACCCTGCAGCTCCTCAAAATGTCATAGACAACTGTATTTGCCCCACCAAGGTAATCCTTGTTTCCTTCCTGGAGGCTGGAGCAACACACTGCTCTCAGGGGCAGGGCTTATACAACACTTAAACTCCATTTTCTTAAACCTGCACAGAGCATTCCTTCTCTGAGCAGCCCTCAGCCTCAGCTGGGCACTCAAAGCCACTGAGATGCACTGGGGTTTCTGTGGCGCCCAAATTACCCAGGGCAGCTTCCTGCCACCCAGAGCACACACAGACAGGCAGAATCCATCCTCCTCCTGGCAGAGCAGTTTCCCTGGCAACTGTGGCATGAGATTTTCCTTGCTAGGAATGAACACAGGAGCTAAATCTGACATGTGCTACGTCACACCCAGTGAATCCCTTAGGTGGGGGCACGTGGTGGCAGGAGCACTGCCACCTTTTGCAGAGTGATGGAGTGAGTTCATGCCAGCAGCAGTGCTGTGCTCACACTTTAGGTTCATTAGTGTGCTGCCTAAAGCTGGTCTGTGTGGTATGAAATGCTTGACCAACATTTTTCCTGGAGGAGTTCAATGAGGGTGAACATAAGTTAAACCCTCTTGCCTACACCCCTTTAGTCAAAGATGCCTTCTTGAACTATATGAGTAGAATTATAAGGCTTTACAGTTCCTGGAGAATCCTCTTAAAACTTGGATGGTGGGGATTGGATTTGCTCAAGCTGCTGACTTTTTTTTAAGACCTCACATAAACAGAAGAGCATGTGCACATTGTGAGTTTTCAAAACACCCTGAAGAGTGGACAGCAATATCTTGCTCTTTTTTTCCCCTCCTTCTCCTCTCCAGCCTGGGGCAGCTGGCAGTAACTCCCAGGAGCTTGAGGTGAGGAAGGTGAGGAGGGACTTAGTGCTGACAGATGGTACAACCACAGCTCTTGGTACCTGACCTCCTCTGAAGTGCTTTTTGGATGTGTCTGCTCCTTACCACTGCCTCTCATGCCCCATGCATAACAAATCCCCTTCCTGAGGGTCTCAGGATACACAATTCTTTTGTTTGAGTGCTGAATTTACAGAACATCAGTAGGGCTTGCTGACAGAGGTGATCAGTGAGACCTGGGTAGGAGAATCATTAAAAAGATCAATTCTGCAATAATGTGAAGGGCTTTTTTTCTGCTATATTTTTTTTAGCAGCAGAAAGCTCAAAGAATTAATATTTACCAGTATAATTTTTACTAAGTCATTCTTCAAGTGCAAAGGTTTGTATGCAGGTTGAGTTCCAAGTGTTCCATGGTCTTTAGAGATGTTAATGATTGTGAATATCTGATACAGATTTCAGAGTGCCATGGACATTTTTCTTTCTTTATATCTTTCCTCCTTTTAATATTCTAATCACCTTCTTTGTGTTCCAAGCACCTGAATTAATGTCATCCTAATTATTCTGCATGGATTTGTACCACACTTGACATTTGTTATCAGTATTAGTGGTTCCATTGCTTTCAGCAGATGGAGAGCTCACCTAGAAAAGGCTGCAGAGAGAAGTCAGTGTCTGACAGAGCCAGACTCACGTTTAGGTTTGTACCACTTAGGCCAGGAGAGCAGGGCAGCAGTGGAGTTTAACCAAGAAATTTAGAAGGGTGAGGCTAAAATCAGAGATACTCAAGGCAGAAAAATCTCTACATCTTCCATGGGAAGGCAGAGCTTGAAGAGGGATTCTTGGCTGTCTTCCTTTGCTGAAGATCTCAGGAGTGGGTTGCTTGTATAAGGAATGTTGATGAGAATAGGACAAGGAATGCTGATGTTGGTTGGTCTTGGTTGTTTTTTTTTTAACAGAAGTTTGAAAAAGATTCCCCAAAGAACAAGAAGACTCTAAAGGTATTTATTTTGCTTTGTAGTTATTTTTAAATTAATATATTTGTTTTCAAGGGAAGTCTAATTCAGGAAAAGATAACCCAAGTGATTTTGCATTTTTATTTAATGAGCACATCTTCTGATGTTCTTTTAAAGTGTTGTTGGCTTTGGTCTCCTTAGGAACCACATCTAGAAGCAGCAGCAAGGTGTGGTCACCTGATGATGTGAAGTTTTCATATTGTCTTTCTTGTCCTGGCATGAGCTTCTCTACTCCAGCTTGGTTAATCCCTGAGGATGAATTCTCATGCTGCTGCTGGAATGGTAGGAAAAAGTTGTTGGGTTGGGAGACAGCAGCTGGCTAGCTCATGTGCTAATTTCATAATAAAACACTGCTGATAAGGCCAAAAAGTACCTTTGGCATTGCTGCCTGTGCTGCTTCTGCTTTCTTCAAGGAAACACTGAGACAAGTCTTTAGACAAATGAAAGGCACTGAGGGAAGGCTTCTCGTTGTATAAATTTATTGTTACTAAACAAAGGAAACATGTCAGATGCTTTTCAGAGCATCCCTGGGTGTGGATGGGGTTGCTCAAATGCAGCACATGATCAGAGCTGCTGTAATGAGCAGACTGAAAACTTCAAAAGGAGATTTCTGGCTGTGCTGTGCGTGCTCACAAGGCCTGTCAGTCTGTCATTCCCATTTGATTTAGAATGATGAAAGCAGAAGCAAAATCAAACTCTGTGAAGTGAGTTTGGTTTGATGGGATTGTGACTCCCAGTGCTCTGGGGAAGGAGTGAAGATGCCCGTGGTGAGTGTGATGCAGCACTGTCAGATCCCACAGGACAGTGGGCACAGCCCCCAGCAGTGCCTGTAGGTATGGGCAGAGCATTGCAGCTGGAGCCCGACTCTGATCTTGCTGCCTTCGGGGCCGTGCAGTTCTTGGAGTTTTGGTTTGGTCCAACACAGAGTTGGTGTTGAACACGTACATTGCTGCTTTCCCAAAGGTTAGGATAGTTGCAATTCTGTTTTAGCAATTTATGGCTTCTCTCACAGGTTCAGCTCAATCTTTAGATCAGCAGAATGTTTCCTATGTGTACTTCTATGTTTTGGGGAGTTGGAGGCTCTCCAGCCTCACACAATGAAACAACTGTTGAAAAGAGAAAGGATCACATTTTCCCATCTTCCAACACCAGAGCATTACAAGTTAACAGTGATTTACTCTGCTCTGCTCAGGTCTGTGAGTAGCTGCACAAAGTTGCTAGCATGAGCATATTAAAATGAAATATATTATCTTTTTAAAACCTAATCCTTTATTCCTAGTAAAGTACAAAAATTGCATCCCAGAAATCTCTTTGAGTTTTCCTTCTGTCAGTGGAAGGATCTTTGTTCCACAAAGATTTTTTTCCCAGCTATACTGGTTTTATTAGACATGTGATCTCCTCTGAACACTTCTATTATTCCTAAAATGCCAGACTAAAAGTGCTCCTGCTCCATCACTTTGCACACAGGCACCTGAGTCTGTGCTGTTATTCTGGAGGGAGCAATATCCTCTGCTGAGAATCTGTGAGTGCTGTGAACGTGTGGTGGGGGATAACATCCTCTCAATTATACAGAGCATCTTCCACAATTCCTACAGACAGAACAACAGAACTGACATCCAGAAACACAGTCAGAAAATAGCACAAGGCATTTGCTCAGTAGAGTGGGATTTTAGTCCTGTGCACTGAAGAGCAATGACAAACAACATGCTTGCTGCTGTATTAATAGGTTTTATTTCGCTACAACTTTTACATCACATTTTTCAGCTTGTCATCCTTTTTCTGTACTAATCCCTGCTGTAAGGTTTTGTTCACATCTTCCCCATGCTCTGTCCTTTCTGATAAATTTCCCAGGAAATGAAACAGGATAGAAATGCTGGGGTGGTGCTAACGAGACAATACAGACTCTTTCAGTGAGGAGGAAGGATGCTGTGATTCTTGTCTTATTTGATGTCTAGCTGTTGAAATCCTAGCAACCACCCTGTAAAATTTGAAGCTCTTGCATGAAATTTGTTAAGGTGTTTTCTGGATTTTTAGCCTGAATTCGTATTGCTTGTAGGTTATATGCTTCTGTGATCTTTATTTTTAACATATAGATCATACTTATCCATCATTTGAAAGCTAACCACCAGATTTAGCTCTACAGATGAGTGTGAACCCAACTATGCAGGCACAATCTTTCTTCCTTTAATTTAGCCTCCCTTCCCCAGTACTTTGAACTATTAATTCTGCTCTCAGTGCCTTTACATGGGCAGTGTTGCAAATGTGAGACAGTGTCTGGTTTTCTCTGCAAGGCTGAATGAAGCTAAGTCATTTTAACTTATATCTTTTGATGATCTAAGATTGTTATTAATGATGGAAGACTGAGCAATTTTTTACACTGTAGCCCTCTCCTACATGTCTTGTTTTCTAGACTAAAATCAGGATATGTCAGAAACTTCCCCTACAGGCAGATCTCCAGCAGCACATACACTGTTGATGCTGCAGTGCCTGCCTGCTTTAATTTCTACACACAAACAGAAATCTGGCAAGTGCAACTGCATTTGTTAGATCATCTGATATTCAAATGGAGGATGATTGAAGCAAAAACATTGAGGCAATGTAGCTCAGAAAAATTTTTGTTTTTCCCACAGCAAAGATTTTTGTCTTTGCATCAGATTATAAAGCAGTTTTAGGACAGTTCCCTTTCTAAATAATGACACAGCTACCAGGAACATTTTTTCATTTTAAAAACTGCAATTATTTACTTATTCTTTATATGTATTCGGTGGCTTTCTTAGCCTGTTCTATATTGTAGGTTTTAGTTGTAGTTCAATTTTGTGGAAATAAAAAGGATTTCTCTGCCGTAAAAATACAATATTACCTTAGACAACTGGGTTAATTTTCACTTTGGCACAAGCATAATTCCTGAACAGGCACTTAATAAATTCAAAAATAACTGAACATGAAGGCTTAATATTTGGTTTTCAAACAGGTGCTCGAATACTGAAACATTCAAATAAAGTCAACACGGAACTTTTGTAATAGTGCCTGGGCACACTTCTATTTTAATGTGGTTTGGGTGTTTTTTTTTTTTCATTTTACCATAGTTATAACTGGCAATGATTTTCATTTCACACTTTTGCTTTAAGAATGACTTTTAAAGCAGCAAGTGTCTGTTCCATGGGGGCCTTTTCCTTCTGTTTATACTTGCACTTTAAGTGTATAAAGTGGTCTGATGTAAATGACAGCTTTTGGACTTTGCCCCAAATAAGCAGCAGAATAAGCTATTTTATTTTTCTTCCTGCAGTTACTATATGAGTTAGAACTCCTTATTTTCTTCACACTAGATTTCTTGGATTTCACTTTTTGATGAAGCTGTATTTATGTGTGTCTGTGGAGGAAGAAATTGTTTTTTTTCAAATCATCATTGGGTTTTTTTGTGTAAAAAAGAAAAAATATTTAAAAATAATTTTAATGAACTGTAGCTGAAGATCTATAAATGACTTGGAAAAGGAGTTACTGTAATTAACTGAGGCCCTGATCCTGTAGGAATTATTGCGTGGATACTTTGCTTTATGGAGATACCATTTACATCAATGAAACTTCTGGTTTTGTGAATTGATGCAGACGGACTTATGGAGACATTACACTCAGATAAGTTAGTTCAATAAACACATTGACGTTAGTGGAGAGGATTTTGTACCTCTGTCCCCAGTCCTGGGCTGGGTGTGCTCCAGGGCTGTCCCCGTGCGCTCCAGGGCTGTCCCCGTGCGCTCCAGGGCTGTCCCCGTGCGCTCCAGGGCTGTCCCCGTGCGCTCCAGGGCTGTCCCTGTGCGCGCCAGGGCTGTCCCCGTGCGCTCCAGGGCTGTCCCCGTGCACTCCAGGGCTGTCCCCGCGCACTCCGTGCGGAGTTTGGGGGTGCCTCTCTCCCCGCACGGAGTGAGGGATTCCTGATGGATGTTTGAACGCTCCTCTGCCCCAGGGCTCTGCTCTCCGCTGAGACAGCACCAGCGGCTCCAAATCCGGCTGTGTCCCCGGCAGGATTGCTCAGGCACTCGCAGGGGCAGCAGGGGCCGGGTGGCAGCGGCTGACCCATGCATGGCTCGGCTGCATTAGCCCTGCTGGCCCATGCATGGCTCGGCTGCAGCAGCGCTGCTGCCGTTGCCGGGCCGGGCCGGCTCAGAGCAGCGCCTGTTCCCGTTTGCAGCCCGCTGCAATCGCTGCTTGAGTGCCGACAGTGTCGATTCTCGCCTCCAGCTCTCCTGCAGGGGTAAATGGCACCGGCAAAGCTGCGATTCTTTGCTCATTCTCTTGCTGCCCTCTGACAATGCAGGGTCCGAGTGCTCCTCCGGCGGTGCTAGGAGTTTTAGCCCCTGGAGTTATCTGGCGTTTGCAGTGTCATATTTCCATATCGGATAGATCCGCGAGGGGCTGTGGCTGCCGGATTCAGCACGGTGCATCCTCGGCCCAGTGTCCTGATGGAGGAGGAGGGACAATCGCTGGGGTGACAGCTGTGGTGGCAGCTGGGGCACACCCAGGGGCTCTGTGCCCTCCAGGCAGCAGTGGAGAGCAGAGGGGACAGCCCCGAGCTCAGTCCCTGGTGTCCGGGCCAGCCGCAGTGCCAGGAGCCGGGGACAGCAGGATGGACAGACACGCTGTGCCGCTGGGCTTCGGGCTGCGGCTGTGTCACCGAATAATGCTCCTTCCTCTCAAGCCATCAGCCCTGCTCCTCAGTGTCCCTCTCCATTTCCACAACTGCTGCTAATTAGTGCCACTTAATCACCTCCTGGGGCAGTGGGCACGGGCTGCTCTGCCTGCTGCTGATGGAGCTGCCCAGCCACACCTTCCCTCCAGGAGGACAGAAATCCGGCACAGCTTTATGACTTCATTTGTTTTAGGGAGACTAAAAGAAAGAAGAAAGAAAAAGAAATAGCTGACAGCTTTATTTCTTGATTAGTTTCCTAAATAGTTCCTATTTAGAGCAAGTACTAATGACGTATTTAACAGAAAATCTGGAGCAGGACTGAGTTTATTGATTAGTTGTTTCCTTACCACTGGTGAAGATTTTTTTTCTCCCCAAGTGCATCCCATCTTGCCTCTAGAGAGAGCTAGTATAACTTTTAATGTGATTTTCTGTTTGGAAAACCTCTGTTGTGGAAGCATAACCTTTCTTCATGAGTCTCTCCCTTTCAGTAGTAGACTGACAATTTGAGAAAAACGGAAAGAATCTGATGATGAAGCTGAAACATTTTGTTTGATCATTTTCAGAATAGCAGATTTGGGGAATTTATTCCAAGAAAAATTTATTGCCTATCCTTATATTGCTACATGGTCAAAGAGAGTGGAAATCAGAATGAATTCCCCTGAAGAGTTTTTTAATGTCATAAGAAATGTTTTTATTCTTTTGGATTTTAGCAAATTTACAAGATGTAAAACTTACAGAGTCTTCTGGAAAATTGCAGAGGTTTCTTATAGCTTTTACTAGGAACAGGGGTGAATGTTACAAAGATGATTCTTTTTTCACACAATTAAAGTACTTGGTTTGAGGTTCTTTTCTTGACCTCTTGATGTCCCTTTCCAGCAAAGGCTGCTGTAAAGCAAACAAAAGATTAATGGGCTAATCTTCACCAGGAATTTTCTTCTGGACTTGGCAGGATAAGTAATCTGTCACTGGGCCATGATCAGCAAAACTGCTGCTGGTTGGAAAAGTGAATGTTTATGAAATGCTCTTCAGGATATAATTCATTCAACTTCATATATATGAAATTCTCATTCACAAAAAAAGCCCATCCCAGTGTCAATCACATGAATTAATTACACAACAAAATGTTTTTTGTTGATACTGGCATTTATAAACTGCAAAGGAAGTTTTTATCCTTCCCAGTGATTAGGGCTGAAAACCTAATTACAACATGTTCTAACACGAAGTGATGCATTCCTGCAGCTCCTGCTCCCTTTGAGCACAAATAATTGGCTGCAGAAGCAATCAGAGTTCTTGTTGTAATAGAAAATAGCAACATGCTCTGAGAGCCTTGGTGAGAGAAATCTGAGATAGCAACAAACCCCTTTAGTGACCACAGGGAGGTTTCTGGGGCTGAGGAAATGCAGAACCCACTTTCAGCCATTGTGGTAGAAGAATCTGTCACTATTATTTTTGTTTTAAAGCCAAAACTAACACTGAGACCTGCAAATTACCCCTGGCCATTAGCACACACAGTGAGGTTGTGTTCCCTTTCATCTTGGAATTACCTAGAACTCAGCTCACTTTGTTTTATAAATCTAATCCAGACAATTTACATTAAACAATGGCAAAACTTGGTCTATGAATAAGTCAGTGCTCAAGAACGGTTATTGCTGACATAAGGAGATAAAGCCTTAGTTCCATAACCATGGAATATTTGTTTTTATACTATAGGAGGAGCCCCAGTACACAATACAGGATTACTCTTTCAAAAGAAAGCAGCTCACCTATGTCATTCACATGTTTAAGTGTGTCAGCCAGAGCACAGATGTTTGATGGAGCAGAAAAGGCTTGTTAATTAAATTGCACTGGAACATTTCCTGTAGCCTTGCTCTTCAAAACACTGCCGGGTGATAATCAGAGAGATGGACTCTACACAGTCATGGAGTCATGGGTTGCTCATCTGCTATGGAAGCACAAAGGAAATGCTCTGAATGTGTTAAACATTTGTGGAAAATACTACTTGGTTTTATTGGTCCTCTGCAGGATCTCGGAGATGCCTTTTGAAGGATGAGGAGTTTGCTGAAAGGAATTAGGGCAGAGACACTCTGACATTAGTAAGCAAGAGGGAGAAAATAGTAAGTGTTATTTGCACAGGGGAAACTGATCTGAGCATAACATAATAAGATAATAAGGAGAAATTAAGTACTAAAAAGATTTTGGTTTAACAGCAAAAACTGCATGCTGGAAATTTGCCTATTAATCTAATTTCACTGCAAGTTCCCTGGGAAACTTTTAGTCTCAGGGGGTCATTTGTCAAATCTTCTGTTAATGTTTCATTAAAAGTAATTTAAACTTGTGGAGAATGTAAGTAAAATTTGCAAGTGCACATTATCTCCCCTCAGCTTCAGGCTGTCCTGACCCTTCTGACTAGCTTTGGCTGCTGCTCATCAAATATTGAGCAGCATTTAATGGCATTGCATTCACTCCACAGCCCCATGAAAGAAAATCAAGCCTGGGTGGGCCACACAGGCCAAACAAACAAGAGGAGCTAAAGAAATAAAACACCAGTAAACAAAAAGAAAAAGAGAAAACAAAGAAAAGAGGTGTTGCCAGCCTATTGCACGCTGAGCTGGGTTTAGTGAAGGTAATCCTCACTTTCCCCTGGCAGGTGTCACACCCCTCATCCCTGCTGTTCAAAAGGCCACAATGAGGGTGAAAGTTCAGTACCAAATTTGGAGGGTTTGATGCTGTTACTCCTGTTTATCAAGAAGAAAATATTAATTGCATACCTGGGAGAAGTGTGCAAGTACAGGATTGCTCTTCTATTGCATTTGATGTTAATGAACATTTAAAAGGAAAAAAATAGTTTCTTACCACACTATTTCTAAGTACTTGGGCTAATATTTTCTAAGACTTAGGTGTAGGTGTAACTTCAATTTTAAAGAACACTGTGCACCAATTTAAGTGAAGATTTTTAGTTTTCTGATCAGGTAGGTGAATTGTAATCTCTTTCAAGAAGAAAAGACCCTGTCTAAGGTCACAAATGCTCCTTGATACTATTGCAGATGAACTGTAGTTTGTGTAGGTTTATCCCATTAGAGACAAACTTTCCTGGCACACTTGAAAACCATTATACATGAGTTTGGTGGTAATGCATTACTTAATTGTAATTAGCCTGATTAACACTAGCTGAACTTAATTTATTACATCTGTGATTAGGGCTGAGGTGTGGTGGTGTGTCTGTTTTCACCAGAGTGCCTGGGAAGAGCCCAGTCTGGGTTAGGCTGGTGTGTGGCAGGGCCTGTCGTGCCCACTTAGTGTCCACGGGCAGGAAATCCATCCCAGCACATCCAGGCAAGGAGCTTGCAGTACTGCTGTGACAATTTCAATTAAAGGTCTGAGAATGGTAATTATGTTTACATACCAGCAGTCTGATTAAATGTAAACTAATTATGTGACAAGCTTAAACTGTGACCTGAATTACTCTTGCAGCATCACAGTTGAATTTCAGCAGAGTTTTTGGGTAATACATTAGCATTATGAAAGCTTTCTTTTTGTCGATGTGAAATATTTCAAATATTACTGGACTAATCTGACCTTCCTTTCCTTACTCTTACCACCCAGCTTCAAGCATGACCTGTAACTATTATTTATTTCAGTTATTCAAACCCCTACTCATAGAGCAAGAGGTATTGAGAGAATGGTTCAGGTTGGAAGATGACCCAGCCCAACTCCCTTCCAAGGCTGGGTCACCCAGAGCAGGTGACACAGGAACACAACAGGGGGGGTTTGGATGTCTCCAAGGGGAGACTCCACAGCCTCCCTGGGCACTGCTCCAGTGCCCTGCCACCCTCAGTGCAAAGGAGTTACAAAACCCTTGTCAAGTAATTCATCTTTTGAAGCAAATATGAGTTCAGAAGGATTTGCTGTGCTGGCTTTAGAGGGTCTCAGGCAGGTGGATGTGGGCAGTGTCTGTGCCCAGCTCTCTTTGCTGAAGCCTCTCAGTGCCCTGAGGAGGAAGGAAGGTCCCTGTGGGCTGCTCTGCAAGCTGGTCAGCTGAGAAACAGAGTTTGTGAGCCCTCTAAAAACCATATGAAGGCAACAGTTGGAAGAAACTCTCAGGTATGTTAAGAACCAAGCGCCCAGTTGAGGACTGTAACCTGGTTTAATGTGTTTAATGTAATCTACAGCCTACCCTGAGCTGGAGTGCCAGCAGTGATCTAGAACTGAAGCCTCGCAGCGTGTGTGTGTGGGTCATGATGTGACCAAGACAAACTGCAATTCTGAACCTCTGATGCACAGCAAAATGGCAGAACTGGAGAAGAGTTCAGGCAGGAAGGACCTTGGGTGGTGCAGTGCCTGGTCACCTTCTCTGTGCTCAGCAGGGCTAAATTCAGTGTTACGTTAGATTGCTTTTACTCTGGAAGTCCTGCACAGCATATCCTTTCAGTACTCTGTTTAGTCTGAGAGTTTCCACTTGAGGACAAAGTCCACTGGGTTTGAATGGGAAAATCTCTGCATCAAAGTGTTGTCTTGTTCCCAGATCCTTTTGATCCAATATAAATCAGTCTCAGAGCCTGATCCACAAGCCTGAACATAGCATCCTATGAACATTTCAAGGGATTTCAGCATCAAGATCAAAATATGTAAAAAACTGAGCTGTTTGTCTGACACTGAGCATCATCCCAGGACTTCAGATTTGCAAATTCCGTGTCTTTTTTTAATACTTATAAAAATGTGAACTAATGTGGCAGCAAAGGAACAATTAAATTCAGCTAGAACTGATTAATTTTATGGTGTTCTAAGATCATATCTTCTCAACTGGAATTAGGGATTGCTCTTTTGGTTGAAGGATGACAACATTTCCAGTTCTAAATATGTAATGTTTTAAATTGATCTGTGAATTGGTCTAAGAATAAATCTGAGTTTTTCTGTTCTTATCCAAACGGAGCAGAGCCTTGATTACCTGCAGGGGTTTTGCTTCTGTTCTCCAAATGCTGCTCCAACTGGTTGCTTGCTTCTATATGCTGCAGATTACTGACAATTCCCACAGCTGAAGAGAATCACAGAAAATGATCTTATTTTCTCTTTTCTGCTTTCTTCAGGAATTTATTTCTCACTTTAGTCATTGCCTATATGGAAGATAAGACTGGCAGAAACATTCTGCAGAGATTAAATATAACCACATCTCTGTTTCTTTACATAGCTCGTTTCCAATATTGTGAGTGTTTAAACATCAGTTAAAATACCTCTGTGTCTTTTCAGGAGTTTTATTCATTCTTTAAAATCAAACCTTCTGAATTAGTTATTTGGTCTCTACATTTTACATCAGAATTACTGGGATTTTCTGGACTCTTTGAGCAGCAGTTTATTGTGAGCAAGGGGGGACAGAGAAAAGAGGAATATGTACTTGATGTTTTAATATTTAAGGGATTGCTGGGTTTTACAGAAACATTAGTAAATATTTACTTCTAAAGTAAACTGACCTTAATACTCTTGAAACAAGTTTATATCAATATTGGGAATGTGGATTACAGCAGTGATATTTATAGGGCATAATCCATTAATTATAGGAATTCATGGGCTTTAAAACATTTGGTAGCAAAGTGCTCAATTTCTAGCATTACTGGCAAACAGCTTCTTCTGTTGCATGGGAGAATGTCTGTTTGTTTTTGTGCATTCACTGCTTTTTCATGAGGGATAATTTAACACTGCTGGAGATAATTGAGCTTCAGGAATAGCATATGTAGAATTTTGGTCCTGCAGTGCATCTTGTGGTTTCTGCTGGGTTAAAGAACTGGCACACACATATACTCTTTCCAGCCTGAGCTAATTTGATGCTCACATCAAGGCCTTGCACACCTTATGTTTAACCTTGCAAAACCAAAACCTGTTTTGGTTTATTCCCCTCCACTGTTGCTGTGCAGCAATCAGCCCAGGGAGCCTCTCAAGGCATCTCTGCTGGCCATACTTAGAAAAATTGGGGGTGCAGAAGTTGCCCCTTTTTTCCAGTCAGTGCTGATGCCTTTGTCACCAGGCCTTTCACCTTCTGGAAATCACAAATAATATTTTTGCAAGATCCTAAAGATCAATGCTTCGTTTTTTCTTGGACATCTCTTCACTGTTCAGGCAAATAACTACAAGACGCTCCAGAGTTTCAGATGGAGATGAAAAGGTTGTATTTCATTTTTATAAATCCAGAACAGCTCTGGTTTTCTCTGCATCTTAATTAAGCTTGCTCTATATGTTTTTCCTGATACAATTACTTTTTTGGTCCTTATGGTTCAGACTTCAGCTCCAGAAGTTTAACTGTCATGCTGACTTTAATGTCTCCAGGATTAGAAGTAATCTGTACCCTACAGCTTTGGTTTTCTGAATATTTGATTGATTTGATTAAACAATGTTTAACTCAGTACAGTTCATGGGGATTTGGACAAACTTCAAATTTTCCAAGTAGTAAGGATTTTATAACCTTTTAAATTCTTTTCACATTTGTTTTAAAAGCTGAGGAGATGAATCTAAGCAGCAGTATTTTCTTCAACAATTTTCATAGCTCTACACTGAAAAAAAATAGACTATTTTTTTAAAAAGTGATAGACTAGATTTTAGTCATTGGGTCTTGGGAAGTTTTTCCATTCCACTTAGCATCAGAGTGATAAATATGTGCATATCACACAACAGATTTAGGCCTTGTTGTCAATCTTCGATGAATCAGAACTTTGCTTCGTGTTGCCAAATATTATTGTCTCCTTTTCACTCATGCTTATTAGAAGATTGCTTTGGTGTATAATCAGTACTGACAATCTTAGAAACGGCCTTTTTAATTATTTATTGCTTTGGTATCCCTCCCTCTATTAGACTTCAACCTGACTGAAAGGATTTGAGACTTATTTGAGAGGAAAGAGATATTTATTCTTTAGGAAAAAATAGGAATAAAACGGGAAAAAGGATTAATTCTTGTTGCCACTGGAGAGATCAGCAAATCACATCGCTTCACTGACTTACTGCTTTGGCCTTGCCAGTTCAAACCCGGTTTTCTTTCATCCTTTCATTGCTTTTGTGTCACATTCTTCTACTTCATCTCAGTGAAGAGTCCAACTTTTCCCTGATGGTAGGGCTTGGGGAAGGCTCTTGTGCCTCTCCCTGTTTTGGCCATGGAGCTGTTGAAGTCCAAGGAGGGAGGTTTATTGTAGCAGTGGTATTTTTATTAGGAATGGGTCTAAAAATGCCCTGTTGTTGGCATTTTCTCCTCTGGCTCGAGCTCTCAGGTTTGGTGCCCTGCTGACACCCTGATGTGCTGAGGGAGCACCAGAGCCCTCCCTGAGAGCTGCCAGACAGTGCCTTGTGCTGCTGCACAGCCCTGTGTCCATCCAGGCTGGATCCTGAGCAACAACCCATGGGCTGCTCCAGGAAAATGTGTGTAATGTGTGTAAAAACCTGGTACTGCTTCCATCTCTGGCTGGGGTCAGGCTGAAGTGGGTGGCTGCTGCCTGCTCTTCTGCCCTTGCACTGCTCTTCCCTGAGGGACTCACTCTGACCTGCTGGAGCAGGAATCTGAATCTCTTCCTAAAGTATTACATTGCTTTCAGATTTCTCTGAACCATGCCGAGGCAATTTTAGCACACTAACTCTTAACACAAGGCTTCAAATTATTTTTCCACTTAGAGAGTTTAGTCTGGGAGACAGCAGCTTGTTCCATAGTTCCTGGACCCATTAAGAGACCTTATTTTATCTGACTTCAAGTGAAAGATGTTTTGCTTTAGCTCAATATGTTTGAAATGGCGTGACAGTATATGCAAGGCTAAGCTTTGAAAAGTCACAGAGCTGTGTGCCATCAACCTAGAAACGACAAACCACATCATGCTGATTAACAGCATCACCTGGAGGAAGGGGATTGACCTGTCACTGCACTGGATCTGATCAGGAACCCTCAGGGATCCTGTGTCTGCAGAGGGCTGCAGACAGGCCTGGTGTGGCCAGGTGATGTTGTGACATTGGTTTGTTCAAGCAAGGCCTTGGTCCCATCAAAGCAGAGCCAGTCTGGCCTGTGGAACTTGCACAGGGCACATGAGGATATCAGACCCTACAATCAGCACTATTAACTGCAGCCCTCTGATAACCACTGTAAAACACCACCGGATTGACTACATTAATAAATCATTAAACAGCTCTGATGAGCTGTTTGTGTGCTCCAAGAGCACTGATATCTCACCTGATTTCCCAGCAGACATGACTGTCACTCCAGAACAGTCTGAATAAGCCTCTGTTCTATCTTTAGTAGCCAAAACACACAGCAAGGATTTAATGACCTGCTCTGATAGTGAGATTGGTATAAATATGTATTTAAATATGTTTATTAGTTCCTCTTGGGCTGATTTTGCATATTTCTAATGTTTAGTTCCAGGGGAGTGCATTTTCTGAGAACTATGTAATCACAACAGCAAATACTGAGGAATTACTGAGAACACTGACAGGGTTAATGTAAAGCATGTCACCTTGAGATCTGGGCTGAGAACCTTCTTACAAAGCAGCCTGAGATGATTTGAAATGGCCATAATGAGAAAATAAATTAAAAAGGAGTAGGAAAAGAAAGGGAAAAAAAAAGAAATATTAAAAAAGAAGAATGAGAAATGAATTAAATATTTCCTCTAACTGCTCGTTTGGTTCTGACAGATGAAATTGCCTGTGTTATCATCTCTAATACTTGCATGACTGGCCAGGTAATAAATAGAGGAAATAGCAAATGTGGGAGAATCAGTGAGAAGTGGTTGAAGAGTCATCTCAGCAAGTAAACGGGGAAGAATTATGCTGAAGGTGTTCAGCATTTTCAGGCAGAGGGATGTGTATGGTTAATGAACTTGTTGCTCTGGTATTATTTACAGCTATCTGTGTGCTACCAAATGTTTACATTTATTTCAAATTCTTTCTGCATCCAAGAAAGGGTGCAGATCTAACATTTTTATGAGCTCTCTCTGGGGCTGACCAATACAACAGAGCAGACAAGGAATAATTATTGTAGACATACTCCAAACAGTGCACGGAGCAGGTTATTACTATGAGATGCCTAAAAATAGCATCCCAGAACTTGCCTGAAGAGCTCCTGTCTGTGCTGAAGAAGAATGGATATGCCACTTAGAGCCTATTATTTAATGAGAAAGGCAATGTTGACACAAACTAAATTGCTTTAAAGCAAGGTCAGTCATTTTTCATAAAGAGAAAGCCTCGTGTTTCTACCAGTCAACAGTTCCCACTGGTGACCTGATTAGGCTGACATAGATACAGGGATGGAAGAAATTATTCCACTATATTTAAACACAGATACACTTCTGATTTTCAGTTTATCTGAGCTGAACAAATATTAGCTTGGAATGATCTGAAACTGAAACATTTCAATAAATTGAGTATTTTTTTGTTGGTTGAATGAAGAACTATATCCAACCACGAGTAAATTGAAATTTCAACTGCTCTTAATAAAAGCAGGAGGCTATACTCATAAAATGGAAAATGCTGAAGTCAAGCTCTAATTTGGAAAGCTGTTCAGCTTGAAATGATTTTTCTTTTATTTATTACGAATAAACCTTTCCTAAGGAAAAAGCCTTTAGTCCTATATTTCAAAAATAAGTGCATGTATTTAGGGTGGAAAAGCAGAGTCTTTGTTGCTCCTCCAGTTCTCCCCAGTTGCAAAAGGCTGTTCTTGGTGGAGATGACAGTGAGCCCTTTCTGAACAAGTTTCAGCTTGGAGCAGAATGTCTCCTCATGTAACAAATCACCTCCTCCCTTGTTATTTGATCTTTCAGAATCTGTCAAGACTGGAGTCTTGAAGCTGGGAAATAAATTATAAAGTTGAGTGAAGGTGATGGTAACCACTGCTCTTTTCTCATCCTCACTGCTTATGGGGCTGCTCCTTGTTCTTTTCCTCACCCTCACTCTCAGGAACCACTGTCCCTTTCTTAAGCACAATTTTGGAGAAACAACGTGAAGGAAAAGTGGTTTGCTAGCAGAGCCATGAGAAGGTGTTCCCAATGGTTGCCTGAAAGAACAGAAATAGTATCCTGAGGGCAGGGTGAAGCAGAACCTTGCTCAGTGTTGTCAGTGTCCATGGAAACAGCCTGTTCTGACCCAGAACTGAGCAATGGGACCCAAAGAGCTGCTCCTGGAGTCTGGAGAGCAGAGCCGTGCCAGGACAGCCCCAGTCTGTTACAGGACTGAGGAAATGTTCTAAATTCTGATTGTGGGGTGCCCTGGGCTCCCCTCAGGCCCTGGTCCCTGGCCAGAGGTGCACAGCACGGGCAGTGTTGGGAAGGAATGAGAACTGTGTGTCCCCAGAAGGAATGGAGTGAATAACTGCTGGGTTTGGGTGCCCCTCACAGCCTACTCAGGTGTCTCTTCTCTGTGGCATCATTATCTCTCATGAACCTCAGCCTTGTGCTGTATTCATTGTTTCCTTTTGGTTTTGCAGACTATCAGTTTATGAAGGGAATCTGGCAAATACAACGAGATCCAGGGCAGGCTGACCTGTGCTTTCATCAGACGCTGCCAACTCCACCTCCTGTGTGTGCCAAAGATGAAGCTCTGGGACATCACTTTCTCTGCCCCTGTTAGAAACTTACATCTGCAGATTTTTCCAGCACGAGTCAGGCTATCTGGGATAATGGACAAAGCACTCACAGTAATTGCCTCTTCTCACTATTCATGGGGGCACAAGAAATCACAGTACAGCTTTTCCAAAGGGTTTGGACCCTGACATCACCACCTTGGGGCTACATCACTGAAAGATTTTCCTGAAGTAGCCAGAAATATTTTCTGGGGAGTCTGTGGTTTGAAAATTTCCAGTCTGATGAATTAGAAGAAATTGGGAAACAAGTCATGGTAAGAAAAATTAGTTCCTGCACTTATATTGTTGCCTTAAATTGCTTACATATATTATATTATTTTTCTATTGCTGGGTGCACTGAATGTCAACTCTTTTATATTTTTTGGCAAGCCTCTTAATCTGTGGCAAACAATAACTTTTCCATTTTCTCCTTATCTGAAACAATTATGATTGGAAAGTCCTCTGCAGTGAGAAAGTAAGAGAGAATTTCATGTTTTCCATATTCTAATTAATAGCTTGATGAATTATCCCAGAGAAGAAATAGTTGCTGTAATTGGTCTAGAACTAATGAAAGAGGAGCTCTGATGAAACATATTGATATTTACCATAGTCTGTCTACAGAAGTAATTTTTTTTTCCTTTAAATTCAAATTAATCTGTGATAGTAAATACTAAAATGCTCACCATTTAGAAAGAGGGGGATTTGACACAGAGCAGTGGCATTGTGGCATTTGTAAAGACTTCTCCATCACCAAGGGATAATGGGTTTAATGATGGTGTGAACAGATTGCTAAGTGCTCTGGTGAGCTTTCTGGCCTGGAGGGAGGAGGCTGGAGTCTGGCAATGTCAGCAGGTACCTGGCAAGAAAACACCGCTGATTTCTTTACCAAATGTCACGACATTTTTGTCTTATTTTCATTTTTCTTCTGGGCTCTTGTTCTGAGCAGCAGTTTTACTGCCAAGTGCTGTAGTGTCACACTGGAGCTGCTCACTGGGACCTGGAAGACCCTCTGCCCACTCAGGGCTACAGCCCAGGCTGGTGCCAGTGCCCACCTCAGCCTCTCAGCTGCTTCATTCTCTGTCTCCTGCTGCATGTGGAGTGTCTGCGCACGGCAAAGTGGGCACATTTTATTTCCAAGAAACCTGTGCATGGATCTAGTGCAATTAAAGTTGTTAAACACAATTAACAGTTCTCCAGCATCGTTGTCTGATGCTGTGAAACAAACAGCTGGCACCATTTTCAACCACAGGCTTCAATAAGCCTCGGACAAATAACTCCTTGGTTGACCTGTGAAACGGGAAAGTGTCCACACCACCTTGCTCTGCCACCTTCTGAGGTAAAGACAGAGACCCAAAATCCAACCAAAGTCCCCAGACAGCTTGTCAGCACTGCAGGAATTAAGTGCTTGTGAAATTCAGAAGGTTTTCACAGCACCAGGGATTACTTATGCCAATTTTCCTCTTGTTTAAAATATGTGATGCATGAGATTAAGAATTAAAAAGTATTTCTCTGAAGTGTGGCTACTTAGTGGAGCCCTTGGACATTGTCTGTGGCAGAGGATTTAAAGAGGTCCAAGAACTTCACTAGGACACAATGAGACACCATCAGGAGAACTGGAAGGTTGATGGGGATTTAACTGAATGCACTTTCTTTTCTTTTAAATTTATGGTATGTAAGACACTTATTAGAATATGCAATTAACCTTGAGTTCCTAAAATTGTGATGTATTTCCTTCCTTGGAATACAATTTCAAATGAACTGCTGGCATAACTTCAGAAATGTCCTTGAGGTATTTAATAAATATTAATTTAACAGGTGATTTTATGTACAGGTGGAGTGCCATATAAATACCCATTCTTGGTTATAAATATTAGATTTAATCTAGGTAAGGACACTTAAAGTAAAAGTGAAATATAGGTAGGCATCAATTCCCAGGTCACCTAATTAAGTGGCATCCTTGCTTTGTAATTTTTATTGTGCTAAACAAGGAATGTGTGTACTAATTAAGATGACTAATAGTTATGTTCAATCTAATTATAGCACTGCCAGGAGGCACTATAATAATTAAGGGTCTGTCAATGTTTTTACTACAAAATCTTGGCATTAGTGGTGTACAGCTGAGCTGTACTGTACTTGCTGTCTTATGATGTGGTAGAAGATTTCACACTGCTTGTACTGTCTTGATTTGAATTACATTTGTCTACTTGAAAGGCATCTTTTTCTTAGTGTTTGAGATAGAAGGTTCAAAGTAAAATTACTGTTTATTGGTTTTGAAGCACACACAAGCCAACTTCAGAAGTTTACATCATCGCTTGTTCTATTTGCATAAATATCAATATTTGGTTGTTCATTTTACTGGAATCTCCTGTGTTATCCACACTGAACAGGAAATCCAGCAGGAGCAACTTCTGAGCAGAGCTTTGGGTTCAGTATTTTTATCTGAGATGGCTCAGACTGGGAGGATTTGCTTTTCATTTTATATGAACAGAAGGCAGTGCCTTTGTCTTTACTGGGGCAGAAATGGGAACACTGATGTAAAACACACCTGGGGTTCACACAGCCCTGCTGCTCCACCGGGTGTAGGTGTAAGCACAGGATGGGATGTTTTGAAATGGAATTCATCAAAATCAGTATTTATCATTGTGTCCTGTCCTGAATGGAGAAGTTCATTCTTAGGATTAACTGATTCTCATTAACTTTTTTGGTCGTGGTCTACTGAGGACTCTAAAAGTGGACAATGATGAAATAGATTTGGTGAATGTAAATATGGATACAGAACAATGTATTTAAAAGATAAAAGCCTTTTCTTTATTGAGATAGTGATATAGCTCGTAAGAAATCTATTTAAAACTATCATTGCACAGGCTGAAAAAATTGTTTTTGTTATGGCTGCTATACAACAGGAGAACACCAGAAATGTACTGAGTCTTGTCAAAAATGAATATGAGAGAGATGAGTTTCTTTTGGTTGGTTTGTGTCAATTTTGATACGGTGAAAGGCAGGACAGGTTGGACAAATCTCACTTTCAAATAAGCTAAACCAATGTTCCTTGGTGCCCCCTTGGCAGGGTTGTGTTCTCTCTCTAACAAGAATGACATTTTTCACCTGAATTTTCAGTGTAGTCATTGTACAAATGGGTGACAGAAACAATGATTGTCAGGTATGCCCTGGTGTGCTTCAGTCCTGTTTATGCTGGGAAATTATCCACGAGGTAACCCTGCTGCAAATGAGCAGAGTCTGTAAATACCAGGGGACTCATTAGCAGCTGTGTCTGGGCAATCAGCGGTGGCAGTGCTGAGGGAGGACCTTGCACAGGATGAAACATTCACGGGATTTTTCATGAGCTGCCAGAGCGAGGGGAGGCAGCGAGGCTGAGGCAGGAGTGTTCTCCTCTGGGCTGAGGCTCTCAGCTCAGCGTGGTCACAAGGGCAGTAGTAGGTATTGCTTTTTCCCCACTGAAATTCCCACCTGGAGCATCTCCAGTGCCGCAATCTGTGGAGGGGCCAGCTTGGATTTGTGTGTTTCTGGCCTTGCTGGCTGAGGCCAAGCACCTTCATTGCACCTGCAGTGCTCAGAGCACTCCCTGAGGGGCCTGGCTGCCTTCTGCCCCTTCTCCCCAAAGCTCAGGCTCCCCCACAACTCATCCCATCCAGTGAGCACCTCTGGCTGCTGCTCACTCAGGGGATTGTTTTAAATCATCTCCTCTTTTATAGTTTCCTCATTCTCCAAATGGAAGCCCCCTCGAGGAAAGCAAAAGCAGCTCATCAACCTCAGCTGCTTCCTTGTGCCAAGTGTGGTGGCACCTGGTTATTGGCTTAGCAAACACTCCCCATGCCCAGTGTTTACTTTGCATCATCACACAAACAGATCCTTTTCCTCCACCCTCTCAGAGATCAAAAAGAGTTGACACTTGGTGTTTAATGTTATCTTTTGTATGCTGCTTGCTTGCTAGAAGATTTGTCACCCCTGAGAGTGTCAGACGTTTCATTCAAGAGACCATTGAGAGAGTCGATGAAGAGAGAAATAATGCAATATAAGCAAAATCCTCTTAAAATGAGCTTGGAAATTCACTACCAGCCTTTGTTCCTTTATGGAGCGTCTAGTGCTGCACAAAGGAAAAACATGCAGTCTTAAGAAATGGTCTGCCCCCTTAAACATGAACTCTGTAACACATTCTGAATGTGCTTTTTTAATGTAAGAACAAGAAATTGGAAGGGTTTCTTTACAATACCATTTAAATAAGCAAATGGAATAAAGACTTTCAGCTCTTCATTGTCAATATTTCACTTCTCTGCTATAGGGCTGGATAAATCTCCTAAGTCTTCACTAGCTCTGATTTTCTCACATTGACTGCATACATTTGTAACATGGTAGACTCGTGGATTATGGAAATTTTTACTCAAGGAATTCAAATTCAGCTTGAACTTTGTTATACTCTCAGGTTTATTTGGTTCTGGCAGTGCAGCAAAGCCACAGCCAAGGAGAATATCTGGGTAGGTGAGGGACTGTGCAAGAGGGCTCAGCACCAGATGAGGAGCCTTGCTCTGATGTCTCCAAAGAAAAATCCAGTCATTGGACATCCTGCTTGGATGTCTCAAACAGATTATTCTGATGGTTTCAGATGGGGAGGCTTAGGAGTTTGAGCAGTAGGTGTTTTCACAGCCTCTCTTGGTAATGATCACTCCTGAATTTCATTTGACACGTCTCACAATTAAGTATAACACAGCTGTGAGTATGTAGGTCAGCAGTCTCTTTATTCTAAGTATGATTTGTTTTCAAGGGGAAAAAGAGCCCAAACAACTTTAAAGGAACTGAGAGAGAACAAAGAGCAGAAAAATTACTTCAAAACAAACTTTTAATGAAGCCTTCTGCTACACACTTAAAGAAGAGGTATTGTGTTTCCTGGAGCACTATTTACATAGCTGAATTATCTTTATGTGCTGCCACTTTATCCTGAGCTTCTCCTGGTTGTTCTGACTTTGCTGTATGCCACATCCTACAAAAATTCTGCTGGGAGAAGGCTGTAAGAGACCAAAGTGTTAGGCTTTTATAAAATGGGGTCTGCAGAATTAACAGTCCAGCTTTTACAGTAACTCCAGCTGCCAGCCCATGTGCATACCCATCTCTGCTGCCCCTGTAAAACCCTCCCACCCTGGCACAGGTGTCCCTGGGGAAGGATTCCCCTGTGCCTGGGGGTGTGAGAGCAGTGCTGGATCCCCCAGGGCAGCTGCTCATCACACACACCTGAGCAGAAATGGCCTGGCTTAGGAGGTGTTGAATTTAAATCTCAGTTTCTTCCTTCTGCTAAGATCACTATTACCCTGGAGGCACACAATTGATTGTTTTTCCCTTACAGCAGCACAAGCCAACACAGAATGGCCATAATGGAAGACATGAAAATGCTTAACATTAATATTTAGCATGTAGCAGCCTGAATTAAGGACCCTTTATGTGAGACAAGACACGGAACAAAAGAACATTCCTATGAAAACTCCTGAGCTGTTGCTGGGAGAAACAAAAGATGACTGAGGCACCAATAACACAAGGGTTATTCCCATAACCAGCAGCCTCAGCACACCAGCTGCCCTGCATCACAGCAGAAACATTATGGGGAGTTTGAGTGCAACTTCCCACCATTTGCTTCTCCAAAAAACCATGGTTTTTCCACCTAAATCATTACTTGGTCTGCTCTTTCATTCAAGGGATATCAAGGTACTGAGTGTAGAAATTAATCTGAGTGTGCATTTCCCTGGTGCCTGGCTTGATACCAGAAAGAGATTAGAGATGAATAAGCGTTTTGTGAGGGAGAAAAACTAGTGTGAGGTTGGATTTCAGTCTTTTGTGGGGTTTACAAAAACCCCTTCCCCCAAATAAATGCTTGTTTTAAAAACAAGGTGAGAAATGTATGTTTAACTGACAGAAAATAGCATTCAGACAGCTGATTACTTGATTGATTGCCACTGAGCTGGATTGGCACTGAGATGGATTAATTGATTTTCTTGCATTTGGCAGGAGCCAGGGCTGTCGGAACAATTCTGAGCACTTCACAAACATTTCCCCTTTGCTGTCAGGTATGATCTGCCTTCCTGTACAGATGGGGAAAGCCCAGCAGTCAAGGATGGATGCCCCAAATGAAGCACCCTGCCAAAAGCAGGTGTGGGTTCTCATCCAGGATGCCACAAGGAGCCCTGTGCCTCTGTGGCCTACATTTAGATCTCATCTTTTGTTTGGGGATGTAGGGCCAGGGTAGACTGAGATGTTTGCTGAGCACAAGGTAGGGTTCTGCAAATGCTGTCTCCACAGGACTGAAGCTTACAGCCATTTCCTAATTCACAGCAATCACTGATATTATGGATCTCAAAATATAAGGAGATGTAGCCAGCCCTTTGAGCTTTGGACAAATACATAACTAATTTGGAAACCAGAAGTTTCTCCCACCTCTATTTATTATCTTTCATGTCCTCTCCTAACTTTGACAAGAAGATTAAGGTAGATCACCTCATAAAACCCTTAAAGCACTAAAGACCAATTTTCCTGGCCAGCAGAGTTTGCCTTCTTCATTGGATGGGGCCAACATGAGTTACCAGCACATCAAATTACAAATCCATCCACCGAGAGTCTCATCTCTGCCTTTCTTTACTCTCCTTCTCCCATTTTGGGCAGAGGTATTAATACAAAAATGACAAACTAGAAAGCAATGTCAGGTATGAAAAATGTTTATTATCCCTGAGAAACTGAGTTCTGCATTTCCTGCACTGTCAGCAGTGATTGATGAGGCTGACATAGAGGAACATCCTCTTGTTTTGTCAAGTTTGATAGAGCCTTTGACTTGATATTTTTTTCCTGATGGACAAAAAGGAAACAAGTGTGGCAGGTTTAGTGTGTATAGGGATTTTTGGTACAGTTACTGTCTGCTGAGAAATCCTGATCTTTGCAAATAAAAACCTTTGACTAGCATGCTTCTCTCCAGCTTCCCTTGCAGTAGCTTTACACACTTTAATTTCTGCACCATCATTTCCTATCCTTTCATGCCAATGACATGCTCCCTTCTCTCAGCCAGTACATACGGGTAAAATCAATTGCTGCTTTACTACTTTTACAATCCCTGATTTTTTTTAAATATTTTAATTCAGGACAACCCCTCATTCATTTATGCTCCATCCCATTACCTTCTCTTATAGCCTGTCTCTCCAAGTGAAATTGTAGGCTGGTCTGCTGGATTCAGGATTGTTTGTGTCAGTAAAAATGAAACAGTGAGCACTTGGTTTCACATGCTCCTACTGTTCCTGGAGATCTCTGCATTCTAAGTGCTAGTGCACTTCTGTGTGGCAGAAGGAAAACAGTGTAGTTAAATCAGGTTTTGTTTAAAGCAAGGGATAAAATGCGGTAGGATTACTGAGCTAGCTCTTAAATTTCCTTCTTGTTTAAAACCTAGACTTTAAATATTAGAAGCACAAGGCCAAGTCCTGCCAAAGCCTGACAAGACACAGTGCTTAAGGTGGGAGCGTGTTATGTTTATTAAATGTTTGATGTGCTGCCATGTTGGTGGGATAAATTCACTCCCAAATGAAAAGATATTTTACAAACCTGAACATTAACGTGGTCATTGAAATGCTGAGAGAAAGAGCAGTGGTGTCTGGAGAAAGGGACAGAGCTACTCCTCACAACTAAGTGTTGGAAAAGCCAAACCTCTGTGAAGTTTTTTTAGATTTTCTGTAGTTGTGGGAAGGCGTCTGTCTGCCTTGAGCTCCCAGTCACTTCTTTTTATGCAGTGATCCAGCCAGAACAGTGCAGGTTTTGCCACTTGTAGGTGACTGCCTTGTCACCAGGACTTTTGGCTGCTGGGTCAATGTCCTTGGGATTTTGCTGCAAAGCTGTCACAGGGACATCCAGCTGCAGAGCTGGAAAAGGAAATCACCCTTCCTAAGCCATGACAAACTGCTTTGGAGTGCTCCCAGGAGAGTTAATGGCACAAAGTGTGCTGGGGATCAATGGTGTCTTTGGAAAACATCTGCTTTCCTGAAATGTCAGGTTCCAGCACTAATGGAACAGCTTGAAGGTTTTCTGGATTTATTTGGTGGTCAAATGAACTCAGCTGCATGGTCCATAGTCAATGCAATGCATGATGGTATTCAGGATTGCTCTGCCTGTGTTTGGGGCTGGGTGATTTCAGGGTTTGATGAGTGCTGTATAATTCTGAAAAATGGGAAGTTGAACCAACCTGGTTCCAAGTAGCATAATGAAATAGAGACTTCTACAAAGATCTGAAACTCCACGATTTGAATTCCTGTCTGGTTTGGTTTGAACAGCTATAAATAAAACTAATTCAGAGGAAATGTCTTTACTGATTAAAAAAAAAAATCAAAATAACAATGTAACATCAGATGTATCATTAACTTTTGTCATTTGCTTCTGAAGAAAGCAACACTTTTTTCCCTGAGATAAATCAATTATTTTATCATGTGTGAACTCTGCCAGTGATAGAGTATCTGTCAACTGTATTAATTCATGAAGCACCTGTAGATTTTGCTTGTCAGTAACAACTCCTCTGGGCTCTACAAATATATTTTCTTCAAGTTTCTGCAGCCCAGCGTGTCTGGCTGTAGCTCACTGCATCCAGAATCCAGAAATCTCAGTGCTGACATAGTGATCATTGATACTCTTATCTTTGGAAAAAGGAGTAAGCAGTACAGATGAAACAGGAATGGTGAGATAATACCATGTCTCTGTTGCTGCACAAAGGGCAAGACAGAGATGTCTGCTCTGTGAGCTTGGGGCAGTAGCTAAAACTTGTTCATGAAATTCAAACAGAAATGTGAATTTCTAGGAAGTAAAATAAAAAAAAAAAGAAGTTACAGCCTGGCTTTCAGACTGGAGAGGCAGCTCCAGGGGATGAGGCATAACACATAACATCTTTTTAAATTTTTTTTTTATTTACGAAATGAATACACTTCATGTTAGCAGCTTGTGGTTTTCTCAAGAGTTAATTTTTCTGCCCTCATTTTCCCTTGAGTTTATTCCAGGTTATCTTAATCACAGGCTATAAAGTAATGTAGAAAATAGAGATCTTTAGATCCATCCCTCAAAATGGCTCAGAAGGGAGTATGTGGGTCAGGGGAACGTTGGCATCGGAGCCTCATCAGACTGACAAAATGAATTATTCCACCATTTGTGAGAACAGAATATGAGGTTTGACACAGTGAAAACTGAAGCTCTTTCTGTGCCTGAGATTTTACATAGAAGGGTGGTTGTGAAACATCCCCAGAGGTGTTTGTGCAGCTGTTTTATACCATGAGTTTTCTTTACAGACACTTAAACAGTCAGGCTTGCAGGAGTGGCTGATAGAGCTGTGCCACAAGGAAGGTGTCAGGGAGGGAAACCTATCTTTTTGCCCTGCAAATGTTCAGGGACTAAAAGCAAAAAAATCCAAAAGAACAAAAAAACAACACAGTGATCCAGAACCCTCGGGTGAGGAGGAAGATTTGGGTTAACAGCCTGGCTGAGTGTTTGAGGGTGAAGGCTCTTGGCAGAACCATTGCTCTGCACCAGAAGGGTCTTTTCAAGGTGATCTGTCCAAACTGGTAAATTGGGGCAAAATGTGGCAGGTGAGCAAAAACTTGTGCATGTAACAGGAGTCTAGAATGTGAGTGAAAACATTTCTGTTCACTGCTGAGAAATGCTGGTTAGCAAGAGGAGCACTAATGGTCCAGCATGTGTGTAAATGGGCAGGGCATTTCAGGATCTGTTCATTCTTCCTGTTTTTGACATCCACAGATTTGGCTTCTGCTGGTGGGAAATACCCTTATCCCTGAAAACAGAAAAAAAACCATCTGCTGATGCTGAAAACAAAACCGTGTGTGGATGTACAGACATCCCCTCCAGGCTGGCTCAGCAGAGCTGCAGGTCCAAGAGGAGCCCAGCCAGCAGCCAGGTTTCTCTGGAAAGGGTTATCCTGGGAGCTCTGGATCCCCCATGGCTGGACACACAGAAATACCCCCTTCCTCCACACTGCTCCCCTCCCACAGCCCAGCCACTTGTTGAAAATCCTCCTTTCCACTGTTCATTCCTTCTGTAGCATCATCCTGAGCTGTGGAGACAGGCAGACACAGAGTGTGTTCAGTCTTGGTGCTAATGGATCAGATATCCCAGAAGTGCCCCAGTGTGGCCTGAGGATGTGATGTGGCATTTCTGGGGAGCTGATGCCTTCTTGTTGTCTTTGGATAGACATGGGAGGGAGCAACAGCCTTTCATTAGGAGCAGAACCCAGCTCTGTCTGCCCCATGTGTTTGGCAGATACAGTCCCTGTGAGGGGCATGGGTTTTCTCCCTCTCCAGGGCAGAATGTCACACTTGCAAGAGCTGCAGTTGTCCCAGAACCCTGGTAGTTGTGGATTTTGCTGGGCTATGCCAGGAGGCAAGGGTGGCTTCAGCTCCCTGAATGAAAATGTCCCATGTGCAAGGCTGCATTACTTGGACTGTGCTTGCATGGGAAGGATCATGAAGTTGGTGCCCATGGGGATTTTTGAAAGGATAAAATGAATCCACTGTAATAGCAGTAATATGGATAATGTTTTTCTGTTCTGCAGTTCAGAGCATTATTTAATTTTCCATCGTGGTGCCAATATGATCCATGAGCTCTGGGATCCTCAGGGACCCTGCGCTGGGGATGCTCTGGCAGAGGAGGCCGTGGGGATTCCTGGGACCCCGCAGTGGCAGCTGCTGGGAGCTGTCAGTGAGCCAAAGTGTCCCTGGTGTTCTCCTGCTGTCACCTTGTGCCAGCCTTGGCTCCTCCCAGGGCACAGGCATGGGCCAGAGGGAGAGGCCTCAGCTGTCACCCTCCTGGCTCCAAAAACTGACACTCCTCTGCCACCCCCACACGACAGCTGAAGGGTTTTTTCAGGATTCCTGACTAAATAACACCCAGGCTCAACTGCAGCTTGTCTAGAAATGACCCCCAAAACATACTGCCTGTACAGCATGAAGAGAGATCTCAGCACTGCTCTCCTTATTTCATTTTCCATGACCATTTATGTGGTAATCTCCAAATATCTGCTCAATGCTTTCAGGAAGAGTCATTGAAGTGCTGTCTTTACATTAAAAAAAATAATTATTTTCTCTCTGCAGCCCAGGAACCCTCCTGTGAGAGAATGGTCTGAGCTGGGAAGCTCTGTCCTATTATTCCTCTAATCTTCCCAGTGATGTTTACATAAAAAGTCTCAAGAAATAACATCTACATGGTGATTTGAATTTGCTTGCCTGGAAAACTCCTTTCAATCATCTATCAAACGAGTAATAATATTTCTACATCTTCAGCAGTTCCTGAGGCGTTAATTCAGATTATGGTGCAGCTGCAGGGCTCAGGATTAGCAGCTTCCCCGGGCAGTGGATTTGCAATTGGACTGTAAAGCTGTATCCAGTGTGGCTTAACTGGAGAAGGGCACTCACACAGCTGATTTAGAGCACTTCCAGAAAAATATAACAGCTGGAGGAGTGTGGAGGGGAAAGTTCATCCAGGCAATGTGGCTGACTTTGTGCTACAGATTTGTAGGTCCCTGGGAAGCAGCAGAGTAGGTGGTCAAACTGTAATTAAAGCCAAAATGAGGCGTTTTGTTAAAATAAATTAAAAGCTTCAGGGGAAAAAATAAACCAAAAGCAACCTCTTTCAACTCTCCTGTGCAGATACTGTTTTTTCAAAATGGAGTTTTAGTTCATTAGCACTTTTTTCAGAGAGCCAAAATTTCTTACTAGGTGAGGTTCTGAACAAGTTACTGGCTTCTAAGGGACTCAGGCTGATAATTATGCTATCTTATCTGAGCTGTTTCACACGTTAAGGCTGTTTCAAGTTACTGTTTTCCATCTAAATCAAGTGGAAGCTGCTCCTTTTCCTGAGTGACTGGCCTGTGTTTGTTGTTTTGTCTTGTGGCAGGAAAGAATTCTGTTGGTCAACTATGGGGTAAATGTACAGCACAGTAAAGTGACTTGAGCAACAAAGGTGACAAAATAAAACAGAAATGACACAATGAATAATAAAACCAGATGCTCTCCATGGCTGATGGCCTCAGAGACATATACCCCTGCTTTTTCCATGGCATTAAAGATTTATTCTAAAATCTAATAGCTCCAGAAGAGCCAAAATGAATGAAAGAAGAAAAAGTCAAATTAAAATCCCAAATAAAATAACTGGAATTGAATTTTTAATAATACTGTAATGTTTGTCACAGTCATCTGACTAGGACTCTGTTCTAGTTGCCCCCAAATTAGCAGGCAGACAAATTGTTTGGGTTTGGAGCTGGTAACATGCAGAAGGTCTGGCCACCAAGAGGGTGGGGACAGTTCCAGAAAAAGTTGTGCCTGGAAAGAGAGACAGCTATGACAGCGGGCTCCAGGAAGCCTGGGACTGGGTGAAAATGATATTCTAGAGTTTTTGTTGTTAAATATAACTGTGAGTAACACAACAATTGCCTTCATAATTTTTCTTGCAGGAATGAGGCGTGTTGAACTGCTTCCAGGTGGCAGATGGTAAAGGATCCCACTCTCATGTTGGCTAGACCTGCAACTGGCTGGAAAGCAGCTTTTCTTCTGTGTTGTGGGATCCGTCATGGGAATTCTCAGAGAGAAAATAAAAGGTACTGAAATTAAGAGATTAGTAAACATTTCCCATTATTCCTGGACGGGGAGGCGGATCCTGCCTCAGCAAACTGCTGCAGCCCATTGTTGCTCAGAAAAACATTCAGTATTTACCTCCACAATTGCTGATTGGAGCTGTAAATCCAAATGTCCTCATCATAACTTTCTGTTTTTCCTTTTTATTTGGCTGTTGACAAAAACTCTTTAAGCAGTGTTCAGTGTAAGATAGGAATGTATCAGTATTTCCTGTCTGTTATCAAGGGATCACTTCCAGCTGAAGGTCCTTACACTATTTATCAATGACTGATCTCAATGACCCATCTTCTCCAGTCAGCCAAGCTAGAGCAAATGGGAGAAATAAAAATAGTAGCTCCCAATGTTTCTGCTTGTCCCTACACAGTGTTTGAAGTCATTATCTGAGCTGACAAAGTAAATGCTGCTGACTGTGCTGTGCTTTGTGTTCTTGACTTTCACTGGCCAGGGAGAGCATTTCCCAGTAAAAACTAAGGCTGCCCACTGGTGCTGCTTTGCCTGGCAGTCAGTTTGTCTGGGAGATGTTTCAGTTTGGGACTTGCAGTTCTCTTAACTGCACCTCAGCCATGGTGCTGTCAGCCCTGAGGTGCTGACTGGTACTGGTGATACAGCAAAGGCAACAGCCAAGGCAATTGGCAGGGTTTTAGGGGTGATGGCAAAGTGCTTATGATTTCAAATGGCAAAATGTGTAAAGTGCCTATGACTCCACAAAGATGCTGAAGGAATAAATAAAATAAATTGGACCATCTGGCACTCACAACTTTCAATGCAGCCTTAGCCAGCAGTTAGTAGGAAACTAAAACATGATAATATTGTCTCTCTCAGTGGTTGTTAGGAGTGATCATTGTGAAACACGTGTAAACACTGAACTGGAATTTTTGGAAACAGCAGTGTATGCAAAATTGGCAGAAAATCCCAGTTGCTCTGGGGATCAGAATAACTGGAAGGAGAGCACCAGCAAGCCTGGAAAGCCTCTTGGATCTGCAGGATGAGGAATGGCAGCATTGCTGGCTGCCTGTGTCAGGGTGCTGCTGGGCTGCTGGAGATGTGGCACTGCCCAAAGCCGTGGCACCCCCTGGGCTCTGGCAGGGCTGAGTGACACCGGGCTCTGTCCCTCATCCCTCACTAGGGCCAGTGGTCAGAGGCTGGTGCTGAGTGTGTTTGTAAATTCTTATTGTTTCCTGAGTGCTAATGAGGAAATCATGGAGAGAGCTTCTAGGAACAGGTCTCTTATTTAGCAATTTATAACCTATTGACCGCTGGGTTTAGTTGATTTGAAATTACAATGTGCCCCTCTCCTCCCAACCTCATTTTTTAAATTCTTGGCTTATGTACAATGGATCTCAAATATTTTCTTCTATTTGAACCTTTTAATAGCTTTTTTTTTTCAAATCATAAATGTCAGTTTTAAGATTGAAGAGGAAAACATAATAATTGGAAATCTTTATTAAGCTCTAGTGCTTGATGTATTCATATCCTTGTTCAGGTATGTGGAACTTGAGAAAGGTTGAAAAGAAAGCCCAGAAGGATGCTGCACTGAATATTTGTAATTTTTTTTGTCATCTTCTTGTGGAGTTAATGACAGTAAACTTAAATTTGGGATGAAATGGACAACCCTGAACTTCTAATCTGGCTGTGTGTAGCAATTGTGATAAAAAGCAAAGTTTTTTAAATTGAGTTTAAGATATAATGCCTACCTCAAAACAGATCAGCATATTGATGCTGGGTTTACCTTCATCTGTGATATTTGTCTGGGAATATAAAACAAGAGTTTCAGCTCTCATTTTAAAGTAGACAGCCATAAGGAGACCAAGGAACAGGATCAGAGGAAGAGGCTGAAAGACAGAGTAGTTTGAACCCCTGTGGTGAAAATTAGAGGCAAAATTCACTGTATGCCCACACACACCAATGGGATGGGTTGGATTTGCTCCCTTGCAGTGGAATTGTGGCACATGCTTGCACATTAGTGACACAGAGAGAGAGAAAGAGGTTTTATTTGCTTCCTTTCTTTTATCTTTTTAAAGATGACAGTCATGATTGGGACTTGTGAAATGGCCCTATCCCTGCCCTGGACCCCTTCTGCACTGTGTGACATGGTGGAAACCTTTCCTCCACCCAGGCCCTGACACTGCAGGATCCAGAAATGCTTCTCAGTGCTAATAAACTTACTGAATTTCATGTATTCAAGTGTTTCATGTTGCACTTCTAAAGAAAACTCTTTAAAGTGTGATGAAAGCAACACAAGTCAAGCTGATGCTGGCAGCTGGAATCTCTGACATCGGGCCATGAGCACAGGCAGAACTGAGGAGAGCCAAGCTTTCATCCTGCAGTTCCTCATTTTGGGAGAAGAAGTAGTTGATATCCAGTGGTTTTAATAAAATTAATCTCAGGAGAGGACTCATTTAATCTAGCTGCTGCTGCCTGGGAATGAGGTGTGTGGTATTATCTGTGTGCAGTAGCCAGCTGAGAGAGACAGGGATCTCCAGAGACCCCTTGGTTCCACCTTGTTACACACCTGTGGTTAGGTGAGCTGAGAGGAGTCCCATTCATCACTCTGTGTTCTGAAGAATTAAACTCTTGATATCACAAGATTTGACTTAATAAACAGGCTTGTTTATTAAGGGGGCAGCATTTGAATGGAAACATTTCGTTTAACTTGATAAAAGTAGATGAAAATGATTTTTTTTTTGGGAGGACTTAAAACTGCAGCTTTTGTACACAAAGTTAATTGAAATACTAATTTTGCTGCTCCAAATGAAAATAAGGCCTTAAGTGTTTCTCATATGGCAGGTTCTGCTGCAACTGGATGGGGGAAATTCCCATCTTCAGAAACTGATGAAGAACCTTTTGAATTTTCATATTAATCAGGCTTGATGGTTTCTGTTCCTTTCTCTTTTTGTTCGTTTTTACAATCAGTCTGATGAGAATTATTGATGGGCAATGTGCTACTGAAAAGCAGTCAGAGCCAAGGGATGTGAGAGAGAGGTGTTTTATTCTCTGTGGGGCTCCCACCTGCTTGGTTGTGTGTAGCACAGGACTGGTGGCAGTAGTCAACAAAACATTGCACTTTGGCCTTAAAATATAGAGTGCAACTCTTCAGGAAAAGGATCCCAAATACTCATTATTGTAGGCACAAGCAGCTGAGGTTTTGTTCTCCAAAGCTAGCAAAGTGGCTGGCTGTAGGCTGATTTTTAAAGCGGTGTTATTGTGCCAGTGGCTGCCAAAGCTTTGAGTTGTGTTCCCAACTGCAGAGCCAAAGGAGGCAAAGGCTGAAAGCTTTTTATTGTGGGCAAAGCAGCACACTGCCTTCTTCATTTTAGTTCAGAAACAGCTGTATTGTTTTAGCTGAAAATTGAAAATAAAAAAAGAGGTTTCTTGAGGCATACGCCCAGCATGTAAACTTTCACCCTAGAGCTTGAGAATGGCATAAATAACTGACAAAGGGTCCCATAATGGAAAGAGCTGGGCAACTTCAATAATGATGACTCTGATCCCTCAGATACATTTAAATGGAAACATCCAATGTCCATTGTTTTACTGGGTTCCTTGCTTGCAGCTGGCATTGTTTCTTTAATATACTGGAGTATTTTGTTGGGCAGAAAAAAGAAAATTTTTTATGCTGAGAATTGTGCAACTTGGCAAATGTTGGCAGAAAAGCAAGAGTAACTAAAGCACCCTTTTAAGTTAACTCTGGTTTCTGCATCTCAAGGACAGTTTATTTATTATTGTATATTGAGCCATTCTGGACTTTAATTTTTAACTTCCATAGAGCTCCCATAACTTGCATATGACACAGATCATTTACAGCTCCCAGGAAGTGGCCCAGCTTTCGTGCCTGTTTCAGATCTTTCTTCCAGTGAACCAAAACCCAAGTGCTAAAACTGGACCTTCAGTTTCAGTGGCAAGAATGGATCAGTGCACACTGGATCACCAGAGATACCTTCCTGGAGCTGATCCTTTTTTTTCCCATTCCTCAGTAAGTGGGAGATGGATTCTGTGAGGGAGGGTTAGCTGTTATACCCGAGAAGAAAGGAAAACAAAGAAGTGTTTGTACATCAGGAGCCTGTGCTTGATTGTAACTGCCTTTGATGGACAACTTGTTGCTGATATTTTAAATAAGTGAGTTTTTTTAAAAAATGCTGGTGTGCTACTGAAAACTGGAGCTATTTCTACTTATTAAGATTGCAAGATCAGGTTTCTCCTATTTAGCTCTACCTTCTTGCTTTTTCCTGCTTCATTTACAAAAAGAAGCTGTACAGAGCAAAATTAGAGAGCAAAACACTAATTAATTGTTTGTTTGGGCAAGGCAGGGTTAAAAACCCAGCTCTCTGCATGAACAAAAGCAACTGGGTTTTTGATTTAGCAGTGTCTGATGCAGGGGATGTTCTTACTCCAAATTCAGTCACCATGGAAACAAAACTTCTCTTTAAACATGCTGTATCTTTGACGGAGCAAAAGGTTCTTTTTGGCAGACATTTTTCCATCTTCTTTGTGGATGATGAATACTTCTGGAATGAGCCACTTTCTTCTGTCTCCTCTGAAATGCATTGAGTTTCTACTGTGCAGTAGACAGTGTTCCCCTTGAAACAAAGGCACCACTTCTCAGCATGTTTCTGAAATCTCAGGAGGGTTAAGGTTTCTCTTTTCCTCCAAAAATATAAAAAAATCAGAAGATTCACATGGTGTGTTGCTAAGAATTTCTATTAAAAGACTCTCAGAGGTAGCATAAGCATCAAGTGATGTGAAAATTGCTATGGTAACTACTTTTACTGTACTTTTAAGTCAAAAGTCATATAAAACCTGTGCAGACACTAGTGAGTACATTTAAAACCTAGGGCAGAGCTCACTAAACCACTCTCCACGTTGTCTGTCTGATTCCTGGAGTGGGAGCTGTGGGTGCCTGGTGCTGTGCACAGAGAGTGGTCACCCAAATGCTCTTGAGTGGCTCTTGATGTTCCTGCTGAAAGGGCTGACCATGAACCACAAACGGAATAATTGGCACAAAAAAAGCAATTGAATGATGCTAAACACTGCGTGGCTGGCAATGTGGGATCTGGAATTTAACAGACTTGCCTTTGCCTCTCCAGGGTTTGAGCCACTCAGATGATTGTGAAGAGAATGTCTTAATTTTTTCATCTGAAGGACCACTGATGAACAGAGCTATGTCCTTCCAGCTGTGGCACTGTAAGAAATGGGGACAGGCAGGAATGGGCTGATCCATCTGGACAAGGATTCTCACAACTTGACACCAGCTTTGAATGTGGAGGAAAGCATAAAAAGGCCCAAATTAAAAACCTTGAGAAGTGCCTGCCTAAAGATATTCTTTCATTTCATGGGGCTCACTCAGGTGGTTTTTGTTCAACTCATTATCACTGCTGTGTGGAGAGGAACATCCCTGACATTCAAGATATCAAAAGATGTTTGTCTTTTCTAGGATTTGTTTTGCTATTCCTGAGGTTTGTTAATGCTCACAGGCAGACACATGAGGACTTTAGAGCTGATTGTAGTAAATCAGTAACAAAAAGGCTGAAGTCATGGCAGGATTTTAATTGCTTTATAGTGATCGGTAGAATGAGCATTCCTGGACCTCATTATACTAATTACTCTGTGAAAGTTAAAAGGAAAAGATTCAGTTCTTGCTCCAAAGCTTTATAATCCAAACACAGGTTATGCATTCTGGAGTGCAGGGAGGGGGATCTGTGCTGGCTGCTGCAACATGCATTTAGATTCTCTGTTGGTTTTGTGGTGGTTGTAACACAGAAAAGAGAACAGACAAATCCCAGTGGGCCCTTTATAGCAATTCCTGGACAGATGTGCCAGCTTTCAAGTGTCACTTATATTTGAAGGATCTGGTCAGGAATTTTTCATAGATGGTTGGGGCACTGTTTAAAAATAGGAAAAGGCTCTCTTTGAACATACTCAAGCCATCACATGTTTGCATGTCTTACCTTGTCCTGAAAATTATTCATGTCTGTTACCTCCTTAAAGCTCTGGGAACAACTTCTGTTAACAGCATCTATTAACAAGCTACAGCTACACACTTTTAATGTGTGACATTTTGGCTTTTTGTACCAGATTTTTTTCCTGACAATTCTGCAAGCTGCAGAGGACTGGATGTTTCATAAAGGATTATAGGCTTTGGTTCACTGACCCCCTCACTGGCTGCACACACTTTTATCACACTTGTAGCAAGCTGCTTCAGGACTTCAGGTTTAGGCCAGGAGGTCGGTGTCTGTTGTGGTTCAGGATAATAACAGTTGTGGCAGTGTCTTGCTCTGAACAAAACTCTCCAGGGCTGCCTTAGCAGAGCCCATTAGAAAGAAGCAGATGTGTCTCAGTGCTGCTTGGATGGCTGCAGGTATAAATCCTATCACACAGCCAGAAAGGTACCTCTGTGCCTATTTCCAGCACAGTCACATAATGAAGCATTTCAGAAATTTTGTTTATAGAGAGCCCTCCTTTTGTGTCTCTGAAGGTACAGCACCTAAAGCTTTGACATCTCACTGCTGCATTATAGACACAAACCATGAACTTGCTGTACTCATTGTATTGCATTGGCCCATGAGTTCCCTGAGGGGGAAATTACTCATTGTGTCAGCTCAAGTCTTATGCTCCTATTGGAAGTTCTTCCTGCTCATGTTTTGCTCTATGGATGACTTTTGCCTGCTAGCAGTAAACAATACAAAGAAACTTCGAGGTTGGGTGATGTCAGCAAGAGGTCTGTGCCACATTGCTACTTGACTTTGTAAAAAAATCCATTTGCTAAAAGAAGCTGTGCATGTCACAAAGAATTTGGGGGTAACATTTTAGGTAGTGTGTTGCTATTTTGGGTGGCTTGATTAAGTCAGAGCAGCCTGATATTCCTGATAAATACAAGGATGCAACAGTCTTGAAGAAATCACATCAGGGAGTGTGGGAACAGTCAGCAGATTAATGGATGTAATTGCCAGTCTGGCAGAATTAAGGAAGTGGACTCAAGGTATGTGGTTCACAAAAAAGACCCTACCTACAGGTGAGGTAAGCAGAAATGACCAGCTGTGTTGGGGATATCACTGCAGAAACCTGAGGAATTGGAGAAGATTTCAGAAGCAGAAGTGTGTCAGATAGGGAAGAAAAAGGGGCCGTACACACAACTTTTGTTTGTTCACTTGGATGTATTGCTCTTTTCTATAACTAACCTAACTAAGAGCCTACTGCCCAGTGAGCTGGGTGGTCCCCAAACACCCCTGGAAGAAGCTGAAGCTGCTGCAGGGATGCCACAGGTGCCCAGGAAGGATGAGCAGGTAGCTGAAGTCCAGATATTTGAGTTTATTCCAAGGGCCTAAAGCACAGTGATTTCAGTGTCCAAAATCTCCCACTAAAAGGGTTCATCTGAAAGCAATTTATGTGCAGTTTTACATCTCAGTGTGCTGCCATCCTTGGCTCAGGATGGCTGCTCATGCCTTCTGTGTTCTCCCTGCAAAATCCTGGTGCTTCTCCTGCGTAATTTTGGGAAACTGAGCTGGTTAAAATGAGAGGCCAAAGATTAGGAAATGCTGCATTTTTTCTTTCAGCTCACCACACGAGTGGTGTTTGGGTACACCATTGGTAGCAGTAGGTTTGGAGTGTATTTCTCTCCCTGGATCTAAACAACTTGGACTTGCAGCATTAAATCCAAAGTACCAACTGTTGTGTTTGCCAGCTTGCAGACACTGAATGTAGGGTAACTGGGAGAGGCATCAGAGCACATAATGCTGTGACCTTGGGAGTGAAAGGCTCATGACACTAAAAATTCATAGGAAGCATCACCCAGAGAGGTGATGCTGCAGTGGAAAAATAATGGTATTTCTGTATTTGATCAAGTCATCTATGAAAGGCCATAATGGCACAGCTCATTGTCATTGACCTCTGCTTTTCCAGTGTTTTAATCGAATTATTTCACGTGGCTATAGATGGCTTTGAGATGTTTGACTTGATTTTTTTGTGCAATGGGTTTGTCTGAAGGTCTGTCACTTGTTACAGCAAATAATGTGTAAAGATGCTAAAATCAAATTAGAGGCAAGCAGACTTCAGCTCAGCCTTTCTGTCTGCAGGCAGGAGGAACAGTGCTGTGTGCCTTAAATCTGAAAGCCAAAGGGGCTTCCAAGAAAGTTACTGGTAGAATAATGTAAGGAAACCAACCTGTGCTCAGCAGCCTCATTGTTTGTGTACTGAGAATCCCATTCAATATTTAACCCAGCTTTTTGTGCTTGTAGTAGTAAGAAATGCTCACTGGGGAATGTTACAGTGGAAACATTTGTGCTAAGGACAAAAACAGGCTGCAGAGGACAGATGCCAAAGCATTGTGGCTTTTCCCAATTACTGTGCAAACAGAGCAAATGAAGTGATTTTTTTTTATTTGCATGATACCTGACACTCGGTATTCCATGCCCTGACCCCTGCAATGAGCAGGGCAGCCACCCTGGGCCACACGTTGTCCTCTCCAGTGGGAGGAGGTGTCACAAGGGGTATCCTGCTCCCACTGATCTGCCTGAGGCTAGAGGAGTTTGGATGCTTTGTATTCCTCAGCAGCTGGGGGAGCTCACACCCCTCAGTCACCAGCCTCGTGTTTCATGGGCCAAGGGTTACCCGTGGAACGGGGTCCAAGTGAGTTTTGGTGCTCACAGCAGAGACTCGGTGTTTGCAGTGCACCTGGCAATAAGGGTAATACAGTGCCACACAGAATTAATTTCCTGAAACAATGGAGTACTTCCTCGAGTATTTTTGCCACTATTGAAACATTAAACCAGTTTGTACAACAGTTTGTGTTTGCTGTACCTGGTGATTCCCCACTCCAGAGGCATGTAGGCAGCAGCAGCCTCGTGCCAAGGGTGCACTGAGATCTGCAGCCACAGGCTTTGGCATCAGAAAAGATTAAACAACTCTCAGGAACTGCCTGAATCAGTTGGACAGTTCTGTCTGGTGTTTTGTACAGGGCACAGGAAACCAAGAAGGCAGGAAGGAATCTCACAGGCTGAGCCTGTCATCTTTCAACTCAAGCCCCTGTCCTTTTGAGAGTTTAGAGCCCATGGAGCTTCAGTGGGCTCCTTCAGGGGCTTCCAGACTGAGGAAGAATATCAATTTTCCCCTAATTTCCAGAAGGAATTCAGAGTCTTTTCTGGCCTGAAGTGTTGCTAGAGGCTGTTGAATGTGTGCTGTCTGTTATTTGAACTTGGTCACTTGGGATTAATGTGCAAATGGTACAACTTGTCACAAGGGTGAGGTCTGAATTTCAAAATGGATGATGTGGCTGGTCCTGTGATAGCTGGTGTTCAGAACACATCTGGGGCTGGTTGCTGGGGTCCTCTCCAGCCTCTTGGCAGGAAGAAAAACTCCAGTTCTTCCTGTCTGACAAGTAAATGTGTGTGGGAGTTCAGTGAATTCAAGCACTCTGTGGAGGTCTCAGCTTGTGTGGGTGAGGCCACTGCTGAGAAGGATGAAGATGTCGTCCATCAGATCCTCTCACTGCATCCCCTGCTGAAGGCCAGTCAGCCCCAGCAGGGAAGGGAAGGACACACTGCTGGGGGAGTTTGGCCCAAATTTTTTTTAGTGTCTCCAGCTTTTCTGTAATCCCCAAGCCAAGAAACTCACTGAACTTTCAGCCTCTTAATATGAGTGGAGAGCATCCTGAAAATAATTGCTGCAAACAAAATTAATCTGGCCCTGCCTGCAGAACACCCCTGAAGGATTGCCTCCAAAGTGCTTGGAGTTAGATAAGAAATAAGCTCTCTTTAGTGATGTGTGTGCCTTCTAAATAAACTCCTTTTAAACAGACTTGCTGTTTAAATCTGTTTATTTACTGTGGCACATTGTGCAGATTATGTTTTAAGGAGCTCAGCAACCAACATCAGAGCTTTTACATAAGTGAGATCTGAGGAAAAATGGGAGTGAGATTTCAAATATCCCATTAATCTTTTCACTTTAGGTCTGAGCCAGCTTCAAATTGCACCGAGCTGCTGCCAAGCGTGAGTGAGTTTCCATCCAAACAGAGGAGGCTTGGCAGGTCTGAGCTGAGGCTTTGTTTCCAGGAGTGTTTCAAGGAGAGGGGATGCAGTGGTGGAGGAGATTCTGCTGAAGCAGCGCAGGGCTCTGTGTCTGCCCTGTGCCAGCCCCCAGCTGCACACGCTGAAGACACTCCTGGTTTTTACATTTCTTTGCCTAAGTTTTCAGTCAGTATTTACAGAGGTGGCTCTTGTAATGTTTGTACTTGGGAGCTTGGAGTTGTGACTTAATCCTACTTGTGTGCAACTCAGCATCTGCTGGTCACTGGGATTTAGGATTTGGTGCTAAGGCTTTACCTCAATGGCAGCTGCAGGGTTTTGCAGCTTCTGCGTCAAGTTCTGCTCCTGCCCATTGCAGTGGCCCCTAGTTCATTGTATTTGCCTTCTGTGGTGTGAAGCCAGAGGGGTTGGAAGGGAGTAACTGGAAAGCTGTGGGGTGAGCAGGGTGCTGGCAGCGCGGCGGCCATCGGTGCCCTGTGAGGGGCCTAGGGGAGGCCTCTGGGCAAGGGGACGGGTGAAGCTGCAATCTCACAGCCTACCCAAAAACCAGACAGTCTTCTTTGGTTTTGTCTTTCATTTCTGGGGTTGTGGATGGAGTCAAGCCTCCCCAGTTCACACAGGGCAAGCAGGAGCTGTCTGGAGGGACAAGCTCTCGAGATCCTGCTGAGGGAAAGCGAGCTCCCTCCATCCAGCCCGTCACCAGCTCAGGATCTGTGCATGCAATAACCCTGAAAGTCCTTCCTGCAGTCTGCCTGCTTTGTGTGCTCCACAATCTGCTGTTTGCAAAGCCTTCCCAAACACTCTTTCTTTTAATTTCCCCTTAAAGAGGGACTTCATGGCAGCAGAAGTGAGGAGGCCATGATGACCACCTTCTCATGTCTCCTGCAGGCATCAATCAGGATATCTGCTGCACAGCATGAGTGTTGGCCAGCCTTGCCAGGATTCCAGGTATTAGTCTGAAATTGCTTGGCTGTGATCTGAGCGATGACATCCACTGAAGAACTCATCTGCTGCAAAGCACTTTCTGCTTCTGGGGCTTTGGGCTGTTTGTGTCACTTCTTGCAGAAACCAAGGATGAAACATGAAAACTTCTGGAGTTTTACTCATCCTCATTCTTCCTTCCCTGTCATGCCCTTCTGTCTCCAATGAATGCTTTTACTGTGAATATAGGCACTGTGAGTAAAGAAAGCAATTGAAGAATTCCCTAGACAACACTTGTATTTTTGGCAGACACAGTTTTTGTTAATATCTTGAAGGCTGTCCTGCCTGGAAAGCCATTCTCGGTGCCTCTGCTTTGTGTTCACACCATGACTGCTGCCCTCAGCCTGGCTGCTGACTTTGCTGAGCTAAAGCATTAAAATAAGCTAAGCAGTTTGGTGCCCACAGGCCCTTTTCTCTCAACAGCCTCTGCTTGATTTTAGGATGGTCCAAACTTCTTCAAAACACAACAAACTTATGTAGCTGGATAAAACCCTTTCCCAGACAGTTTTTGTGCTCTCCTCCAACCCAGTGACTTACACCTCTTTGTGGGATTGTAGCACTAGGTCTCTGCTGCTTTTATATCTCTGCCTGCTGGTGCTCTTGGTGTCCCTGGATGCTGTTTTCTCCCTTTTTTTTCCCCTAAAACTTGGAGAAGAGCTGCTGTATTTGGATTTTCCTTCATCCTCAGCATGCAGAGTGAATGCAACAACAGATTGTGGTGCATTCTCCCACACAGAGCTTTCCCACTTTTTATGGATCTCTCGGGTGCCTAAGGCCTATTTCTGACATTCCCTCTTTTCCATTTCTGCTGACCTTGGCTCTCCTCACACACACTCAGTTATTCCCTGAAGTCAGGCAGTGCATCATCCCTGGTGCCTGTGGAACACAGAGAAAGCTGAAATGCACAGCTTTTCCACACCTACAGAATTAGGTGTTAGCCCCTGTGCATCCCTGTGAAAAGCCAGCACTGGAAGCAGGATGAAGACTTCACAGTGTTACCACCTGTCTGGCCTCTCAGCTAAAATCCAGTCCAAGTTTTGCTGAGGCAGAAACTTGGCCACTGAAGCAGCAGATGCTGCTGAATTTCTGAATAAAATGTCACTGTGTGTTGGCACGGCGAAAGGCGTGTGGCGTCTTGCGGAGCAGTCAGCAAGGACAATATTCCTGGCTGGGAACTGAGTGATCCAGGAGCAAGCCCGTGTTTTCTGCTCCTGGTACCTGGGTCGCTTGTCTGCCTTCTCTCAGGCCGATCTGTCACTCTGGCAGGGCTGCCTCTGAGGTTAATCTGCTCTCAGAGAAATTGGAAGCCAAGCAGCAACTTAAACGGGCAGCCCAGGGAGAGTTTTTTCCACAAGATTGTGTTCCATTGATGCTGCACACTGACATCTGCTGAGGCTTGTGGTCCTTGTGCCATCTTCTCCATAATTAACGTAACAGAAAGGACACGTTTTATCACCTGAGGGGTTTTTTGGGGTGCTGTGCCTTCTTTAGGGTCAGCTCAAACAGTTCAGGTCCCCCTGTGCTAGATAAGAGACTGCTTCCCAGAGCATTCCTGTTGGGAAGGGGTTTTGTATGTAGAGGAATTTCATCTTGGGTGGAATGAGGAGCAAAGCTCAGGTGGCTTTCATTGCTCAACTCACTCTTGCAATAAGGTTTTCTTTCTAGTAAATGCTGGTTTATTCTTAGAGCAACCTTGGATATGATAAATTAAAAAAAAAAAAAAGAATTTTGGGACTTTGGGTGAGTGCAGAGGTTTTTGCACTGCACATCTATTAATCCCTGGAAATCCAGCAGTTTGAGCAGCAGCAAAACACAGGTGGGTCAGGGGGTCTGGTGTCTATGGCTTTTAATGCTGTGCCAGCGTCACCTGTAGCAGCTTCCCTGGCCACCTCCAGCTTTCCAGGATGGCAATCAGCCCCATGAGGGTGTGTGTGCAACTCACTGCTGTATCAGATCCTGAAAAGAACTCCAAAAGTAGAGTGTAGTGTTGCTGGGAGAAGGAACAAAGAATGTCAACATTGACCTTGACCTTGCCTTCTTGAGCAGTGAGTGTCTGAGGAGGGCAGGGCTGGCCCTCTCCTCTCATACTTTCTCTGTCTTTCTTGTTTAAATGTGTATTGATACACTTTGTTTCTTCCCCCACCTCAGATAAAGCCACCAGCCTCTCCTGCCTGCCTGTTGGGCAGCTGTCCCTTAGCAGTCCCTCAGTTTGGGAGAGGTTCTTGCCCCAGGAATGGTGGAGAATTGAGCAGGCTCCCCAGGGAATGGGCATGGCCCCAAGCCTTACAAAGCTCAAGAAGTGTCTGGACAACACCCTCAAGAACATGGGGAGATTTTGGGATGTCTTGTGCGGGGCCAGGAGCTGGACTTTGGTGATCCTTGTGAGTCCCTTCCAACTCAGGATATTCTATGATTTAATTACTTGTGGTTTTGGATGGTCACATGCATTCCCATCCTCTCTGGCTGCTGCCTTTGTTGGAGAAGTCATTGCTTCTGTGGAAGGTGGGAAAGTGAAAAGTGCTGCAGCCAGGGAGAAGCACTACAAGAAGTCATCATCTGTACATTGATTTCTTTATATTTCTTTATTTTCTCAAAGTGGGACTTGTCTGCTGCCTTTCTGCTGCTTCCTAAAAAAGATAGGCATATTTGTTTATTTTATGAAGCTGGAAATTTTAGGAATGTGTTTTTGTTTTGCTTGGGGGGTATCTAAAAATTGCTACATTAATTTTAAGTCCAGTGTTGAATAATAACTGCCTAGAGGTTTGTTACTTGTGTAGCAGGTTGGTACCTGATGTGATTTTAAAAATGACCAAAACATAAAACCCTGAGAGCAAGAATTTACGGAGAAGAGATAAGAAAATTTTTATTAAGAGAATGTGCTTGTCTTTCAATTCACTTTTTTTTTCCTCCTTAATATTTTCTGCAGCCAAAAACACCCCAGAATTTGGATTGTCCTGAATATTGTCATTTTCAACAGCACTTTCAAAGGCCTCCTGAAGTGCTGAATAACAGGTCTTGTATCCACTCTTCAGAGGAAATCCTGTGCAGTGCCCAGAAATTCTGGCTTGTTCCACCATCTCCTAAGCTGAAATGTAATTTTCCAAATGAAGTATGACTGATTCTACCCCCAGGACACAAAACGTGCATCCCTCAGGGCGAGGTTTGGACCCTTTTCTTTGATGGGGACTCAGTGGCCCTTTTGGGGCTGTTTGGTTTTCCAGATGCACCTTGGTCCTTGTTGGCACCTCAGGTGCTGAGAGTGCCAAAATCAATCTCCTGGCCAAACCCGTATGAAACTGTGCCCTGTTATGCTTCAAACCACTGGGCTTTGTACCCAAAAAACATTTTCTGTAGCAGCTTTGGTGTTTCTGTAATGTTAACATTACAAAATGATTTCTCTGGATGATTAATGAAGCTGAAGTTTGGAAAGAAATATGAAGGAGTAGTTGCTGGGAAGTTTTAAGCTCAAAATAGTGTCACTGTAGATAAAAAAAGCTTTTTTATTTTAATCTTAGTTGTTTGAAAGTGGTCTGATCTTACAAGATAAAGGAGAATTGCTTTTGAAGCAGAAAGGGAAATAAATATGTAAATAACTAATGATTGAGGAAGGATACACTTAAAAGCCCCCACCACTCCAGCAGTGTGTTCAGGAGAACAGCATGCATATTCCATAAACACTGTTAAAACTCATGGTTTGTTCTGGGGGAAACACAAATCAGCTCAAATTCCACGAGACAGGGACCTCAAACAGTTGCTGTATTTTGCAATCTAGGCCTGTATCTCTTCTGGTGATTGCTGAATGTGTGTGCTGTACGTGCTGGGATGTGATGGGAGGGCTCTCTGCTGAGCAAGGTGTTCTCTCTGCTTCATCCCTGCAGCCCTTGTTAGCTGGGCCTGCGGATCCAGATACTCTCTGGGGATTCTGCAAACAGTCTGCAACTGCTCCCAGTTAAGGGGCATGATACTTGCTTCAGCCTCTGATCCTTTAAAAAAATATCAACAGCAATTTAGATGTTTATGGCACATTTAATACACGTAAACTGCTATGCTACTTCTACAGCAGGTCTGCAAATCCCATGCACTGTGTTGTAAATAGGAAATTGTGGTATTGGCATTTAATTTTAACTCTTGTGATACTCTCTTGCAATTTCAACAGTAATGGTATATCTGGGCTACTTACAATAAATTCTGTAAGTTTAACCAAGAGCCTTGTCCTTTCCAAATGGAACTTGGGGGAACATGTAGGAAGAGCCTGAGAAGCAGAAACATGCACCATACCTTGCAGGTGGCTCAATCTACACCCTGTAATCAGTAGAATCCTTGCAGCTGTGCCAGATCTGATGAAATGGGATTTGGCTTTCTAAGGTTTGGGGAAGAGAATTTTTTGCTTGTTTGGTGCTGTGATGCTGCTGTTGGTATCCAAAGAAGGTGATGTCATTGCTCAGGGAGGACTGCACAGGGGCACCTGGAAAAGTGGGAATTTGGTGGGATACCAGCAGCAGGGGTGACTGCCCTTGCACCCCCTGCTTTGGCTGCTGGGCCAGTGCTCATGAACCCTCCTGCAGTTGTTTACAGCAGGTGCTGCTCTAGGGGGTGGTTGCCAAGGCTTTTCCAGCTCCAGGGATGTGGCATCTCACCAGGCCTTGCTTGTGTTAGATGAGTAACACCCAAAAGCAGTTGAAATAAAGGACAGGGATATGGGGTGACTTCTGTCACTCAGCCCAAACAGATGCAGTGTCTTAGACTGCTGTCTTGCTCTGCTGCCAAATGCAACTTGGGTAAGAATTAGAACCAGGTTCTTGATGGTTTGTAATCACATAAGATCTCATGATGCTTTTGAAATGTGTAGCTGCTAACCCCAGCATCCTGGCCACATTCCAGCTCACAGAATCACCGTCTGTCTTTCCTGCCTCCTTCCCTCTACACCCCTGTAGTTTCAATTAGATAAGTCATTCCTTACTCCTCTCCAGAATAGTGCACATGCCTGTATTCTCCCCGCAGAGAAAACCTTCAACATCCACTGTATTTTTTTAATCTAGACATCATTTGCTTTACATTGTAATTTTGTTATCTAATTAGTATTATCATGTCAGTGCAACCTGTTTAGTTCTGGGGCCTGAAGGTTTGTAGGGAGGGCAGCATACAGCTGATTTATTAATCTTCTAAACTCTACACTCAGTCAATTATTTAGATTGGGTGTACCAGGCTTCTCAGTAGTGATTTTTGTCAGGATCAGTAAAATGCTGGTTTACTCATCTGTACACAGTGATGCAAACATCAGAGGTTGGAGTCCTTACTGATTCATTTCTGCCCGCTGCGTGGTTTTTGCACAGCATTTCCAGGAGCACCGTGGGGATGCTGAAACAGGGTTTTCTTACCCTGCTGGCAAGCAAAAGCACATGACATGGGCTGGACCAGTGTTCTGGAGGTGGTTTGGGATCTGGTGAGTGTTTCAGAGTGGCTGCAGCAATGCCTGGCACAGTGACATGGCACTAAAAGGAGTTGGCCTTTGTTTGGTTCCAGCTGTGCATGTGGTAGCCTCAGCCTGGGCTCCAAAGTGGGAGATTTTGAACTCCTTAAATGGCTAATTTTTCCTGATCTGCTGTGACAGTGCCCCAGTAAAACAGTCTGAGCTTTGTGGCTCACTGCAAGTGATAGCAGAGGCATTTCTAGTGCTTTTCAAACTGAAATGACTTTTCACACTTCAGCAAAGAAAGCGAGTCCTTTACCCTGGGATGTGAGCTGGGAACAGATGGACAATGATTTTTCACCAGCCAGTCTCTTGTCAGAGCAGTGATTCTCATTGACAGAGAAGTTAATAAACATTAGGAGGATATTCCACAATTGACATCTCCAGTCCACTGCCTTAATACTGGTTGTAATTCAGCTCAGGACCTTACAGAATCCTGTGTTTCCCAAGCTGTCATTTGAATGTGTTGGATGGAATTAAATCCACTTAGCTTCAGATGTGGAAAAATTGATCTTTATTTTCTGTGCTTAGGCAGGATTAGGCTGGGACTGTAAATTTTTAGAGAGAGCCTGTGCAGCTACAGTATGCTAATGATATGTGCTTAGATTTGCTTATGGAATACACAAAAGGTGTGATATAAATAAGAAATGACTACATGCAATAATGGAAGAAAATCAACTGGGAATAACAAATTGTCCTTAGAACCTCTTAAGGATATACTGTTTGCCTAAGGAGGAGAGTTTAATTAAACTCCAGGGTGAAATGCATCCCTGGGGAGGGGGCCAGCCCTTGGCTTATGAATCAGTTGCACATTAACCTGTTTATTCCAGTTTAGAAACAGATGTATGGGGTGTTTGCTTCTCTGGTCACTGGGGAACAAATCTCTGCCCCTTGATGTGTGCAGGGGGAAGGTGCTTTTTAGGACTTTGGGGACTTTTAGGACTTTACTCCTCTGTTCTGTTTCTCTTCAGCAAACCCCAGAAGATCAGCTCATTGCAAGAGCACGGAGGGACAGGACAAGGGGGAATGACCACATGGGACAGAGTAGATTTAGACTAGATATTAAATAAAAATCTTTTACTGGGAGGGTGATGAGGCACTTGCCCAGAGGAGCTGTGGCTGTCCCATCCCTGGAAGTGTTCAAGGCCAGGTTGGATGGGGCTCAGAGCAGCCTGGTCTGGTGAGAGATGTCCATGGCAGGGGATTGGAAGGAGATGAGAGTTTGTGAGTTCCCTTCCAACCCCAACCTTTCTATGATTCTGTGTTTCTATGATTTCCCATTTACTGTTGATGTCCTTCTCCTTTCAGCTGCTCAGGAGAGCTGCTGACCTCTGCTGCCTTCTGGAAGTTTGTGTGTCCAATGTCCCTGAGGGAGACCCTGAGCACCCTGTGCTTGGAAGGAGGAGGTGAGCAGCAACACCCAGAAATATCTGAGCTCTGCAGAGGATTGGAGCAGGTGGCCTATGTGTCCCAAAACAGCTTTACAGAGGATGTGCCTGGGGATCAATCTCTGCCTTGGAAGAAGGTAGGAGAAATCATATTTACCCTGTAGAGAGCAGCACCTGCTCAGTGCTGCTGAGCACTCTTTGTTCTGATGAAAGCCCATGGAAGCATTGGAATAAAACCATTAGGATGTCGTGGCTGCTTTCTGCCTTACTTTCTTCACAGTCTGTTGCAGGTGTAATGAAAGTGAATGTGGCCCATTGGGCAACTTTCTACTCAGGGGGCTACTGTGATGGCTCTGATACCTATTAATTTGATAAAAATAATTATGGGGCAAATCTTGATCTATTCCAAAGCCAGCTGTGGAAAATGGTACATTCTTAGTCTGATCTGCTTTCTGTGGTTTTTCAGAAAAGTGTCTTACCAAGCCTGATGAACACAATCATTTTATGTCTAGTATAGATGAAAGGACATTATTCTGCTTCAGAATTATGGTTAAATAAGTGAAGTTCTTAGGAAAAGTCACTTCTTTACTAGCTCTAAGTAGTCTTGCTGGTAAGACAGACATTAGCAGGGAACTGGTAAAATGTACGAGCAGAAATGTGTTGGTAAAAAATCACAATTTGAGATTTAAGTAATATCAGAGAAAAGTTTGAGTATGAAGAGAACAGGCATGTGTCAGAGAACAAAATCTTTCTGACTAGAAATTGCCCTAGTGAAAAGATCAAAACCAGACCTTGAAATGCTACTGATCAACCACTGTTAGGTACAATAAGCTTGGTAAGGCATTAAAGTGCTTGAAAGAGCCCTAAAATGACTGATAAGTTTTTTTGTGGCAACTGAGTGTTTTCCAGACTCCTATTACCCCTGCCTTTTGCAGGAAAAGTGTCTTTTATGTAAGTTCAAATAGATTCTGGGTGTTTGTGAGCACAGTGGTTGTGCAGGGTACACTGGGATCACTGACTCCTGTGTGTCCTGTGTGGACAGACCCTGCAGGGGAAAGGAGAGCTCTGGAGCCTGGGCAGAAAAACTGATCAATAAACCACATGTAGCCCAACATTCTTAAGACAGGTCTGAACAAGTTTATTAAACCTCTGCTAGAGCTGAAGAATCACTGCATTCTACAAATCCTCATTCAGTTCTCTCTGGGTAAAATTGCATGGTAAACATAAGCAAAAATCCATATCTATTACTTACAGCTGATTTAATTTTTCATACAAAATGTTTCAGTAAAAGGGAAATAAATTGGGCAGGGCATTTTCTGTGCATGGGGGCTTTGCAGTGCAGCATGTTTGTAACTAAGTGCAGAGTTTGGCATTTCAGAGAATCAATAAGGCACATTATAGAAAGAGGGAGCCAGGAGTGTTTCCCAACCTTTGTGTACTGGTAAGTCTGGGAACAGATCAATGAGTTTCTGTCAGCATTCAACAATGCCACAACATCTTTCTGAAGTAATTGGGCAATTCACAGAATGAAAGATGCCATCCAAGGGCTCTAATACTAGTTTCTGTAAGAGGAACATTTATCTGGTATTGAGGTGTTCTGGGAGACAAGGCAGTCATCCTTCTTTTTCTTCTTCTTTTTGAGGTAATTTACTTCCTTTTAAGGTTGCAAGTAAACAGACTTCAAAATGACAGCAGAAAGGCAAATGTATTTTCATGGCTTCACCACTGATGAATAGAACAGCCTTAGGTTGGGTCACTTCTTTTTGCCTGAGGACTCTTTCAAAGGTAGTCTGAAGCTTTCATACTCCAGTGATTGCAATACAGATGGAACAGAGAATGTCTTTGTGCTTATTGTTTGTGTCTTTCAGTGCCTGGAAGTAAGATGTGCTTGGTTACTGGTGACTGGTGCCTCCTTTTCCCCTCCTTTGCTGCTGAACTGTGAACACTTGCACTCAGAGGGAAGGAGAGAGAATGGGAGGAGTTGGTGCTCAGGATTTCCCCACAGGCAGCACACAAGTCCCATCCCCGTGTGTCCCAGTGAAAATGCTGAGAGCTGCACCTCTGGTGATGTGGGGAGCCCAGTGAATGAGGGCTGCTGGGTTGAGCCCAGTTTGTGGTAAGAGGAGTCTGTATTATGTTCCTGCTCCACTAGAAAGTGTCAGAGCTGCTTTGGGCTGAGAATTGCCGTTGATGTCAGGGAGGAAGAGTGGGGCATAGCAAACATGAAGGCTCCTGAGACTTGTCACTGTCATACCCTGGTCAGACACCTCAGAAGTTTTGTGGTGTGGCCAGCAGAGAATTGGAAAACTCATGTGCAACATCCCCTTGTTCCTTCAGTCGTGCTCCATATATCCTTCAGCAGCACAGGAGGAGCCTCAGGGCAGCTGGGGGCATTTCCATGGAATTCAATGGCTCTTGTTTCTGCTATCACCTTCTGTAAACTGAACGTGAAGCCTTGGCCTGAGAAAAATTGATCCTCTAGATACTGGAGGTCTCTTTAAAAAGAATGTCATTCTTGTGCTGAGTGTGAAGGGTAAAGCTGTGGGAAATGTTTCCTTTTTTCTGGAAAATTCAGTGGCCATGCAAGTCCAAAGCTGGGTATGCCTTTGGGACATGGAGTTGGAAGGGCAGCAAGGCCCAGGCTGTGCTTTTGCTAAATGTTTGTTTCTGGAGAGGGGATACCCAGAGGGTGGATAAAGGGTGTTTGTGTTGCTATGTGAATATTAAAACCAGAAACTGAGTTAACCTCTGGAATAATCGCCTCTTGTGGAGCTGTTTCAGGAACTGCACTGGTTTGGTGTGTAGAATCCCTTCTAGTCTAGTGGCATCTTCCTTCCTCACCAGTCAGAAACTGCTAGTTTAATCCTTTTTCCATTATTTCCACTTACAAAGTAGCATGTGCCCACCATTACTTTTCTATTGTGTTCAGACATCACTTTTAGGAAGTATAATATATTATATAATTATATATGATTATTATAATATATTATATAATATATTTAGAAAGGGAATTACTTTCTCCATCCTTCCTCCCCCAACCCTTGGACCATCCTTTCTCATGCTATCCTGACTCATGCTCTGTTTGAATTGGCATTTCCCAGTTCAGTGCTTGTGTGGCTGGGCCTGGGAGGTGCAATGGCAGCGTGGTGGCACCCTTGGTTCCTCTGAACTCAGCCTGTCCGAAATGCAATCTGTGCAGAATGTCTGCAGTGTGAGCGTGTCAAGCACAATCATTGTCAGGGGAAACCCAAACCTAAAGAGAATATTTTTTATTAGAGCATTGGGGAGATTAAATCAAACCCTGTCTCAGTTGTTGAGGTAGGAGGTTTCTCCTCATGGTGCCAACAAATGCTTTATTTGCCTCAGTATGGTATTTGTCCAAGGTCTAAATTCTGAATGGCTTCAAAATAAAACTCATTTAAACTGTGCCAAATACTTTGTGTCATTTCTTCCATCTCTTTCAGAAGTGAATTCCTATATTTTTTCTCAGAACTTAATTCTAACTCTTGCAGTTCATAAATTGAAGCGGGGGGAGGGATTTCTGCTTTGTTATAATATGAAATTTACCTTGTATGTGTTTGTCTTGATATCTGCCTCAAAATTTAGTCCTGAGATCAGGAGAATGAACCATTATTTCTTTCAAGCTGATTTACTCCAAGTGGAAGAAATTGCCTCTCTATTGCTACATTCACTGTGGAACCAAAGAGCTCTTGGATAATTTCGCTGAGGTTGCAACGGTCTTGCTTATAGTGCAGAGCTGATATTTATTGTTCAGCATTTTCCAGAGAGCTTAATACATGTTTGCATATTAAAATAGTGATAGGAAAAGATAGTCTGTGACATGTAAGGCAGATTTGACAGGAAAATCCCTTACACTGCCCAGAGCTAAAGCAATGCTGATGGCAATGGTGCAAATGTGGCTGCTGTGCCTCAGCCCCAGGTGACAGAGGGATGTTGTGCCAGGCAGCGTCTGCCCAGGTTTCACAGAGGTGGCACCACTGGAAACTCCAGCTGGGGTTAATAACTCTGATAACAGCAATGCTCAGCAGGGCAGGATGAGATGCAGCCTCTCCCAGACTGCCCTGGCCTTTGCATTTCAGCTCAGGGTAAAACCATACTGTGGTTTGATTTTCTGTCTAATCATTCATCTTCAGGCACAGGTGCAAAAGAGCAGACCACAGGGAGAAGACATCATTTAGCTATCACATTTTTCATTGTTCTTTAAACAATTTTCATTTAATGTTGTTCAGCTAAAATCAGCCTTCTGTCTCCTTGCCTCCTGTTCTTCCACTCCCTGGCTATTTGGCAGCTGGGGCTGGGTGTTTGTTGTTGTTTTTTTACCTTCCTCACTGACTGGGACATAAACTGTTTGAGCAAAAAGGAATTAGAGTAGGACAGATGGCACCACCTGCTGCTGGTGCTTTGCTCCTTGAAAGGCTTCCTGGTCACCATGTCTCTTTTGGGCAAGATGAGGAGGAGACAGTCAGGTTTATCTACTTTCCTGAAGTCCAGAGAGTAGCTGTTAATTCTGGTTCTCCTCTCTCTGCTGAGCAGCACTGCATCCCATCTGCTGGTGCAGGCAGGATAAGATCCTGTTTTCTTTGAGTCTTTAAGGGATTCGGGTTCTTCTGCCATTTCTGCTTCTGCTTTTCAGCTTAGGCTGCCAACTCTGTGCCTTTCTGTTTATCCCTTCCCCTCCTTGAGAGTCCAGTACTGACCAGTTAAGGGAGGATGCCAGCTGGGGAGGAGAAGGAACAAAGAGAAGATGAAAAGATGAAAAATTGCTGTGGTCCCTCGATCCTGTGTGACCTGTGTCTGGCAGAGCTGCTGGTCCTGGCAAGATCAGGCTCTCCATGTGGCCTTTGCTGGGCCCCATCCCACAGCTTACAGGGAGTTCTTGTGAAAAATGATACCCACAAACTAAACATGAAGAGTAGAGCCTACTCACACCCTTCCAAACCCATTCCAAGCCCAGTTGTCTAGAGTCTTTGGTAAACCTGAGTATGAACAAACGACAGTAAAGAAACCCCATGATTTCTCTTCATAGAAATTAATTCAAATGGAATCAAACAAAAATGAGAGTCACACTGGAGATCCTCAGCAGTTTTCTTAGCTGAGTTGTACCCAGCAGAGTAACTTTGGCTTGAAGCTGAGTGAGGATCCAGTTATTGTATATTGTATAGCTCTTGTATCCAGTTATGTGCAGAGTGCTCACTAATTATGTGTTTACCTCATCAGGTGCCCTGCCAAAGACCCCAGGCAGAATGGAAGTGTGGAAGCACCTGAGGTGAGTCAGGAAATGAAGGGCACTATGTCCAAATGTACATGGGACAATAAGCAGGCAGAAACAAACGGGTTTTTAATAACTGCACATGATAGCTGACATTTCTTCCCCTCTCACTTAAAAATGGCACCTGCAGCTTCTGAAATGTAGAGAGGCATCTGTTTTGAGGGGAAACTTTCTCAGAAGTTTTCTTTGTAATGGGCCAGAATAATGGGTCTTCACACAGCAGCACTATGTTCCTTGCTTATGGGGCATTGAAGAAAAGAGTAATTTATCAGAATTACCAAGTTAAAAGAACAACACCAGCACTTTGAGGCAAGGGCTTACGTAAATAAATAATCATGTAAAGAAATACTCACTCTAATGGATTTCCTGTACATGCCATATGGATGCAGGAATATTCATGAAGTGTCTCACCTCGTCATCCTTACCCCAAATGCCTGCAGAATAAGAAGTTAGTAGAGAAAAGTAACTTTCTTGTAAAATCAAACAAAAAATCCCCTTAAGAAACAAAACCATCAGAGGCTATAGCAGGCAATTTAAACACTTTTTTTAATCTTAAAAGCATATACCCATCTTATTCCTGATGGACTTTGCTTTAGATGTTTTTCCTAGAACTCTATCTAATTAGCATACTGGCTGCCATTTCCCACTTTTTAAATTGCATAAATAATCCACCTTGTGACTTCTGTTGACAACTTAGTGGAGAAGGGTTTCTGGAAATCCCAGATTTTTATCACTACTTAAAAAACATTACATATGTATATTCAGGAAAAACCCCAAACCGAAATCCGTATTTTTTTATGCTGTAGCCTTTTTGAGCTAACTCCTCCCTTTTGTCTATGCTAGCTCATCCCAAAAGGGGAGCAGGGACCTGGAAGGGATGGCTGATGCTGCTGAAGTTGTATTATGATATTGTCATTAATCTGTCCCCCAGCTCCACGTTCTCTGCTTCAAGTCTGGTATAGTAAAAAGATGCAGCAATGAAAACTCTTTCTGTTTTCATCGAGCTCAGGGCTTTGCTGTGTTTTGGGTTACAGCTGCAGGCCGATTTCCTTCCTTTCATCACTCACAGATCTGGAATCCTTTTTCTTTCTCGTAAATTAACAGGAGATTTGGGAAAACCCTAAGTGCAAACACACTTCTGCCACGAACAGCACCAGGCACCTGTTCAAGCTGTGTTTTGTCAGTCCCGTTAAACTCCTCTGTAAGCTCTTGTTCTGACACAGCATCTGCTTAATCTTTGCCCTATTGATTTAACCCAACAATCCATGGAGGTTCCTATCTGGAAAACCCGTGAAGAAATTGATGCAAAATGACCTCTTTCTGCAGCCTGTGCAAGAAATGCTGCTGAAGCAGAATCCTAACCCGACAGTCCAATTTTAGTGGAACTGTAAATGGGAAAACGGGGCGGTCCATCTGGAAGATGCATTAATTGCCATTCCACCAGCTTTCCCCACCTGCTATGGATGTGTTTGGCTGCGGGAGGCTGCCCTGCTGCCTCCACCGCTCCCGGGAGAGGGCAGCTCAGCTCCTTTGGATTGCGGGAATTCCTGCGGGAATTGGCAGCGAGTTTTAGGGTCTTTATGACCAAGCCGGGAAACGAATCCTGAGTTTGCAGCCCGGTGGTTGTTTGGAAGTGTAGTCAGAAATGGGCTGCAGCTTTGGAGGCAAAGAAGGTGTGTTCCCAACTGGAGCACGGATTTTTAATTCCTGAACTAAAGGCAGGTTGTTCGTTTTGTGATCTGTGCTGTGACTGAACTCTGGACTCCTGACTTCCCCATCCATGAAAAAGAGATCTCAGTCTCTGCTTTCCTCCTTCTCTGTGATGTCCCTCCTGCCAGGAGTCCTCATGGCTCTGAAACCCTTCCCTGTGGCAGGACGAGGGGAATGGCTTCACACTGAAAGGGAGCAGCTTTAGATTGGATGTTGGGAAGAAAGTTTTTACTGAGAGGGTGATGAGGCCCTGGCACAGGCTCCGCAGAGCAGCTGTGGCTGCCCCATCCCTGGCAGTGTCCAAGGCCAGGTTGGACAGGCTTGGAGCAACATGGATTGGTGGGAAGTGTCCCTGCCATGGCAGGGGGTGGGCATTGGATGATCTTTAGTGTCCCTTCTGGCCCAAACCATTCTACAATCCAAAAATACATTCTAAATTCTAGATTAATACAATAGGCTCATGATTTCTGGGAGAAGGTGGAAGAGGCAGCTCTTGGGGTGGATGTGAATGTTGTAGCTCCTGCAGAGATCACAGGGAAAAGATGCTCCCTGTGATTGTTTTTCTTTTTCCCACATTCATGATACTTTAAAAAAAGTGAAGATTGGTGGCTTGGTAATATCAGGACCCAATCTTTCAATACATACCTGTCTTGAATTTTCAGATGAAAGGAGGATCAGCAAAGGCCACTAGAAAATGCTGAATGTTGGAGTAGCCCAGAACACAGAAATATATGGCAAGATCTTGATGCAGCTCTCTTCATTTTCCCACTTGGTCTTTCACTGACTGAAAACCAGAGTTTTCTTTAGATTAGAACTGTGAAATAATACACAGTTCTGAGGAACAGTTGCTTTGTTATAGGAAAAAACATGATTTCACACTGTGAGCTGTCAAAAAAGTGATTATAGTGTCTTATGAAATGTAGTTTGTGTTTTGTCTCATGTTTGACTACAGAGAATTCTTTGAGCACTGACAAATGGTGCTAAGGGCAGCATGATCTACAGCATCTGAGTCATGGTTGTGTTTTGCTGTGGGCTTCGGTGTGAGTTACTGAGTGGTGCATCACTTTCACTCTCTGAGACAAAACATGAGTAACACTGAGATCCAAAAGTAGTTTTAAACTGTAAATATTGCTACTATTATTAAAGCATTTTTCTTTTTGTTCTTTTTGTCTATAGTCTCAGGAAGTCTGAGTTATTGCCATGTGAATTTTTTTATAGCTTGAAAGAAAAGATTTTGTCTGGATTTTAACAAATACTTATTTTAATTAAGCTTAAAAACATCCCCAAAGCTGAAATGAATTTGGATCACATCCTTGATGTAGTCTAGAAAGAAGACACTCCCATTTTTAAAGGTATCTTTACCATCAGAGTAGCAAAGGAAATAAAGAGCTGGATGTATACAGAAATGTGTGAGGGAGAGGGATGGGAAGCAGTGGAGATACTCCTCAGACTGTGCACTTTTTGGGGATGGCCTTTGCTGAAGACGAGACAAAATCCTACCCCAAAGGACCTCAGCCAATATTCAAGCCACCAGAGGTGCAGGGGTGTTTTCAGCCTTCCATTGGTGCCCTTTCAGTTTCCCTAAAGAACTCAAATACTCCTGAAGCAGAACCAGCACCTCGGTGTCCTGCTGCTGGGCAGGTGCTCTAATCAGCCCAGGGAGACCCCTTCCCCTGCCAGCCCAGCCACTGTGGTCTGTGTCACAAACTGGATGAGTTCCAGGCAGAGAGGCTGGGAAAAGAGGCCTGGGAGTTTGCTTTCCTGCTTCCCTGGGCTGCAGGGTGGTGGCTGAAGAAGTCACTTCTTGGGGCTTCTCTAGAGGCATTTTCTGCTCCCCAAGAGGATGTGCTCGGTGGCTTGCACAGCACAACCTTGGGACATGCTCCTGTCCCATGGGAAAGCACTTCCTGGAAAAGGGAAAACTCATTTTGAATCCTTGCTGTGAAATAGAGGATAGGTGGATTTTCCAGATTCTATGTAAATGTCCTCGTTGTGTTGGGTAGAAGGTTTTTACTGTCTCCTTCCATTCTGAAAGTCTAGCCTGAAAATAAAATCATTCAGCTGAAAACTACGGGAGAATTAAGGCCTCTTTTAAAATATCACCACATGACCTCCTTCCCTGGGATACCCTTTCTCAGCATTAGGAGGAAATGTCTGTCTCTGGCGTGGCTAGCTGATATTTTGGGTAAGAGTCGAGTCATCATATTCCCAAGCTTCTGTTTCTGCCTTTCCTATTTCTAGATAACCCTCTAAAGCTAGCAGAACTGAACATTGGGATGTTCTGTGCATTGCCTTAAAATATCAGTGTTTTATCCTGGGCTGACTTCCCAATTGGTTGTTTTTCAGTAATCTCTCCTGTTATTTTTTCCTCTAATTATCAATTTAGCTCTGAAAATAGAGCACATTGTGGGTAATCTCAGAAAGCTGAGCTCTTCTAGAAGCTGATATGAGATAAGCTGGCTCTCATTAAGGTTCAGAGGGAGAGCAGAGGACCACACATATTCATCTGACATCAGGAGCAATAATCTGGGCAGCACAGGAAGAATTAACAAAGTTCAAGGCATCTGAGCACAGCAGGGATTTTTGTTTTCCATTTGAGATTTTGAGAAAGCAGTGATCTACTGGTTAAGGTGATGAACTTAGGAACTGATTTAGGTATTGCTTCAGCAAGCTCTTAGTTTTGGTATTATGATAAAGTGTGTTTCAGTGGAAGTAGTCTTATATTGGAGCAGAACAATAAAATTAGTAAGCCAATTTTGGATCATTTTGGGTAATAATAGCTTCTGATCTGTCCAAACATAGTCTATTGCAGAATTCAGGTAGAAATCCAGATGCACATGTTTCCTAATGCATCTAGAATTATGTGGGAGCAGAAGGAAACACAGGAAAGTGAGGAGCTTAGATCTTGGGAAAGGTTTGTAGTGAGGCTATTTTGGGGGTATTTTTCTGTTAAAAAACCTTTTATTTTGAGAAAACCTTTCTGTTGTTTGTATGCTGCATGTGCAGTGGGACATGCAGGTGGCAGTAGGAGCTCCTGCTGGTGGTAACAAGTCTTACATTACAGGAGGAAACTGAGGAATCTGTTAAAATATTTCTATCTGGCACTCTTCCTGGGGATCTTGCCTCAGTGGTGGAGTTCAAGTGCTGGCTCTGTGACCCCAAAGATGATCCTCATTGGAGCTGCCAGCACAGCCCTGGCACAGGCTGGCACAGCGTTGTGCTATGAGTATGGAGTGACAGATGAAGTGGGCAATAACCTTTGTTCAGAGATTTAAACTGTCACAGGACCATCCAGGGAACACTCCAGTAATTTATGATGATAATTTTGTTCTCAAAGCAGTAAACTCCATCAATTGCTAAAACATCTCCTGCAACTAAGACTCCAGACTCTTCCCCAAGGCCATGTAACTCTTAGTTACTTTACACTTGACTTAAATTACTCCAGTTAATATATCTTTGTCATCTAACCTTTGCCAGAAAGGTCAAAATCATTTGCTAGCAAATGATAAATTCCATTCCTACCCAAGGACTCTCAGGAGTATAATGATTTCTTCAACATACAAATATATTTCTGACCAGTCTGGGGAAACCTCGTAAAGGATTTTACCTTGTGCCCCATGGACTATCCACTTCTACAGGGGCTGCTCATGAGCTGAAGAGAGTAAGTCCTGTCATTATTTAAAAATAAATAAGTAAATAAATTCAGTACAGTTAGATACTTTTCCACCTCCTTTCCTTCAGATGTGCTACAGACCCTGTCAAATTACACCATGTGAAAGGCCAAGATAAGCAGGTTTCAGTCCTGCACCAGTGACAGGCTTTCCATGCATAAACCCCACTGCTTTGAAGTCCATTATCTTATAGTTCTGGGTTAGAAAGTTCTTTTCTCTTGGAGAGGGGACTCCCTGCATTCCACATCAGCTGGGCTTTCTCTCCCAGCCACAGGAAGGCTCCTGTGCACCAAAGCCAGCTGAGTTTCGGGTTGTTTGTGAGGGCACAGTGTGTTCTGAGTGGGGCTCAGGCTCAGGGAGCTGTGTGCCTTCCCTCACTCTGCCAGGAGCAGTGCCAGGGCAGAGCAGCAGTGCTGGAGTGAGCAGCAGCTGATGGGGGAGAGGTGGGAATCCCCTCTGGCACTGGCCCCATGGACGGTGCAGAATTTGTTCCCCTCATTGTGTCTCCTCCTGTAGCCCACAGAGGAGCCTGCCCATGATTTCAGAGTTCAGGGTTGAGTTCTTGCTCACTGGGATCACCTCTGGGTGTCCCCCTGGCAGCTTCCCAGGGCAGGTGTGCTGTGCAAGGACGAGGTTCAGCACCTGCCAACACTCAGGACTACGAGGTGCCAACTTGGCTGTTGTTGGAAATTCTGCTTGTGTGGGGAAGGCTGCTGTGCCCTGAGCAGTGCATGGCTCAGGCTGTAGGTCTGCTGGAGTCATACACCCTCATGTGTATTGAATGTGTAATGTATTCATACACCCAAATTTGTCCTGTGCGGGATTTTATTTTTTATTTTATTTTATTTATATCATTTTATTTCCTTTTCAGCTCTTGCTGCAGTAACTTTATGAAGTCATGCACCTTCTCCACACAAAGCAAGGAAGAAAATATATTTAATTTGGTTTCCTATAGAGGCTACACCCTTTTGGCACAGCTTTCATTTACAACTGCAGTGATAAGTAAGTAATTCATCTTTCAGTGCAAATCAATAGGAGACTCTTGTTTCATCTCCGTTTCCTTTCATTTTGTTTTTCTTTGCTACCCTGCTTTTCTCCTGCCTGTCTAATCCCTCTGATGGGGAGCTCAGCCCTGCCAAGACCTGCCTTTGGGTAATTGAGTCACTCACTCTTTCTCCTGCAGTCTCTGTCCAGCTTGAGACAGGTTGGAGCACTCAACTGCTGTTCAGGTGTGCTTGAATTTAGCTGAGTGTAGCTGTGTGTATGAGCAGGTGTGTGAAAAGCTCTGTCTCATTTCCTAAACTGCCCTCAGCTGGCCCACGGAGATCATCCTCTGGTAGCCCTGGCCTGCAATCTCAGCTCTTTCCTCCACGGCATTTCTGCTCATTTGCTGCACGTGTCAGATGAATTGGGGAACAAATCCTGTCTGTCAGATCCCTGCCTCCACTTTAGAACCCCTGTGTATATGTGAGGATGAATAAAAAGGACTTTTTTCCTATGTTCTAATTTGCAACAGAACACAGAGTAGCATTCAGGGGATTTGTGGTCGATGTGTTTTTCTGGTCAAAATGTGTCCTTTCCTGAATATTTCAGTCGGATTTTGTTAGGGGTTTTACCTGGTCCTTTTTCTAAATATGCTGTATTCATCAAAAAATTGAAAACTTTTAATTTGTATATGCTGGCAGAGAAGAAAGAAACATCTCTGGGACATCACTGGGGAGTCTCTCTGCCTTCAGCCTCTTGCCTGAGCAGGTGCCCATGTCCAAACTGTGCATACTGGGGTAAACTGGAGCTCTCTAAATACTCTGCAGTGGCCAACAGGTGGGAACTATTACCTGTTTTACTGCCTAAAATACACAGCTTGGTCATGAAGGAGAACAGTGACATGAAGTACAGGACTGCAAAGCCACCAGGACGGGCAGAGTGAGCCAGAAGAGCTGTGAACAAAATTTCAAGTGATCTGCTCAAGATATTCTGCTTCTGCTTAAAATTTTCTTAGGGGTTTAAAAGAGTCTTTTCCTAATGGAATCCAGTTGTGGAACCAGATATAAGGAGAGTTTCCTTTGCACTTCCTTCTGTTAATGTTCTCCTGTGCATCATTCAAATGAACTTTTGAACTGATGAGCAGAGCTGCTGCTTCTTCCCTTCTTTGGGAAGCACTTCTGGTGGGCAGCCAAAAGAATGGATTTTCCTTTCAGTTTAAATTAACAGCTGTTTTAATGAAGTAACTGAGCTGCAGTCAAACCTGCCACTTGTCAGCCTCATGTCACTTCAGTTGCTGCTGATGTGTAGCATAGGTATAAATTTTATTACTCTGAGCTACCAGATGGAGAAACTGTCCAGTGCGGACAGCACCTCTGTATCAGTCACATCAGCACTGATGATTGTTTATTTATTAATTGTTTGGCTTTTCACTCAGTGCAGTCAACACTGTAAGTACCTACTGAGCCTTTTATTCATGGGTTTGGGGTGTGCTGTACTGAATACAAAGGGACACCTATGTGGTAAAATATGTTTTGGTACTTTGTTAGCAATAAAAGGAAAAAACAAATCAGGCAAAATTAGTCATGGTCCAGCACAGAACAGGGTGTAGACTTAGCCTTTCACTGCATAAAATTCAAATATTCTGTATGTGCAGTTTTTGCTAGGAAAAATGGATGCATTGTTTGCTATTTTTAACTCATGGATGTGTGTCAAATTGTTAAGGAAACAATCAAACCCCATGCTGAACCAAAGAGCATAACCAAGAGGGGATAAACAATCTCTCACTTCTGAAGCTGCACATTGCTGGGACTAGCAAAAATCTAAAGATATTGTGCTGCTTCTACTAATTGCTGCTTGAGCTTGTCCAGCCTCGGGGAAAGGTCCCACAGGCACCTTTTGAGGGGCACCTGAGTTTGCTTGATGGACATCTAGGCAAAGCCACGAGCCTTTAAACTCTTCTAAAACAATGTCAGTGAGCAAAGGGAGGTGACACTGGATGTGGTGCACAGCAAGGGGCTGGTGGGGCCTTTTAATTCATCTTTGGGCTTTGAGCACTGGCAATGCAGCTTTTATTCTGTGTTGCACTTCAGAGCTTTTCCCCACAACTCTGAGCCTCAATAACAGCTTTAGAACACTCTCCTGGCAATTCTTATATAAATGCAGGGCCTCTAGAAAAAAAACCAGGCATGAAACTTGAGATAAAGTGTTGACAATGGGCACTGCTGTTCTTTGTGGGAATACCTGTCACCCGGTGTGGAGGTCTTGCATTGTCACTCTTCCCTGTTTGAGACCAATTACTGCTGGGCAGGGAAGAAAGAATATGCAAGAAATCTGCCTAATAACCACTTTTGAGGTCCTTTTTGTAGTGACTCTTTGTAGCTAGCAGTCAGCTAAACTGTTTACCTCCTAGAGAGCATTGCTGCTGAAAGGCCCAATGTAGTTTCAGCTGCAGCTTTTTGTAAATTCCCCTCAAAAAGCCCCATCGCTTCTCATTGTCACCCCTTTTGTTACCTCCTTCTTGCTCATTTTTATAGGAATAACCTGAATTTTTATTGGAGCAAGTGAGGTCAAATTCATCCTTACCATCTCTGCTGTGATTTGGGAACTGCTTTTGTGTTCAGGGAGCCATTGTTCTCCAGCCTCAGCTGGGAGAGTTCTCACAAGGTTAAGGCTATCTCATAAAATTAAAATCCATGCAGTCAATTACTGGGATTTTTTTTTTTTTGGTTAGTAATTAGCTATTTTGACTGACATTCTGTCCGGGTTTTTGGGGAAAAATTTTGCTCTGAGGAAATCAGTTTAGACATTTAATATCTTAGCACCGAGAAGACCTTGAAATATTAAGAAGATTTTTTTAATATAGGCTGTAGCATGGCTTGAGGCATTAGAGGTTTTAAAAAAAGTTTAACGTTTGGTTTTGTGGTCAGAAACTGAGAAGTAGTTGGCCCATATAGATGGAGCTCTCCCAAAATCTGTTTACAATTAGGAATACCAGCTCTTTTGCAATCTGACCTTCAATCCTTTGGTTTAGACTTTCAAATAATTTCCCTTAGGCTGAAAGAGCCACTATAGAAATCTCTTTTGCTGTCCAAGACATCCTTTGCTGGACTCGGCTGCCAGCAGCAGTGACAGGAACTCTTGTTCTGTCTCTGCACAGTAAAGCATATCCTTGTAAAAAGTATTATAAAACCTGGGATTTTTCTACCATGCCAAACCCCGCATGGCTGAGGCCACATTGGATTCAAGTGAATTCCAGGTCCAGGCTGCAAGGCCTCTCAGAGGGCTGTCCTGGCAGCCTGACTCCAGTGCCCATCCTGGCTGGGTTTTGTGTAAGGGAAAGGCACCAGTGCTGGTTACTGGGACTGCACTGGAATTTTCTGCCCTTTCCTGACAGTTGCCATTTCCTCTTCCTGAACAACCTGTAGCTACAGGTCATACAGGAGTAACACTGCACATTTGGGAAATAGGAGGTGATGCAATACTCCCACACTCAGACACACAAAATTCAAGCTGTCTAATATATAGCACCCTCTTCTTAAAAATTCCTAGAGGTTTGTACCAGGAAATTTGCCTCATTTTTTGTATTCTAACCAAGTGTTTTTTAAGTGCTAAGTGATTCCAGAGCCATAACCCAAAAGACCCCAAGCCATTAAGGGAAATTTTTTAAACCTTCATCCATATTTGTCAAGAAGCAACCTAAAATTTTGATGGCGGTGGCAGAGAGAAATGTTGAAAAGTGCTGTTGTGGGGTCAGGTCATTGCTTAACAAAGATATGTTTTACAGCCAATTTCCATTAAAGTGCCCTCCAGATCTGATAGTTAGTTAAACCATTGCTTCTAATCACACTTAGTGTGATTAGAAACCAGCCACATTCCCAGCCATACTGGTTTTCCTTTCACTGGTTTGGAGAGGATGTGTAGGAGTTACCACTGCCATGTTGCAAGTGCCCCTTGAGGGGCAGAGTGATCAGAACTCACCTGAAGTAGGTGTTAGAACAAAAAGATCAATTTACTCATTTCCTTAAGAAAGATTTCTGAATGTTGCAAAAAATTTAGAAAATGGAATATAAAGGAGTTAATAATCTGAAACTGACTCAGTGTTTATCCTGAGAAAATGAAGCTTTTTAAGGTGTGTCAGGGTGGGCAATGGGAGTGGAATAACCTGCTCCTCCTTTAAAACGTTTGGGGTTGTTGATGTTGGTTTTTTTTAATTTTATTTTGGGTGTTTTAAAGACAGTATGTGGTGTTGGTGCTTTTGCAGTGGTGAATAATTGAACTCAGCCCCCAAAGTGAGCTTGGTTTTCAGATGCCCATACCCTTTGTGTTGTACAGAGAGTGAGGACAGCTTTAAACATTCAGGGAAAGGCTGGGCTGGGATTGCTGGGGTGTAGAATGAAAGACCCTTTCGAAAGCTTTATTTAGGTACAAGGCTCAGGGAAGGAGCATCAGCCTCCAACAGAAAACTCATCATCCAAAGTCTGTGTGTGATGCTTTGACGTATCAGACCAAGTTCACAATGCAGAGAACAGTCAGCCCTAGCAATCAAAGCATCAGTGCTTTAAACATTCCCAGTTTTCTGCAAAGAATGGAGACGTCAAATCAAACAAATACTCTATGTTCAGTCCATGAATGCTGATTTTCATTTGAAATGCAATTACCTGCAGGTGGTTTTCAGTGCCTCCTCGTTTGCCAGCTTGAATCCCAGCAAAAATACATGACTTGAGCTGGATGGGCACTTTAGCTGGGGAAGGAAATGACATCTTTTCTGCTGGGGAATTTTAGAGACGTCAGGGATGCAAGTGGGCATTAACTTACTGGAACTTGGGCAAACAGCTGAGTGCAGATTTCTGATAGGTGCTCAGAGGTCCATAATGACTGCATGTGGTCACTGAAGATTTTTGCCTTTGTATTTATAAAAGGCATAAAATACAGGTGTATATATAATATAAATATACCCAAGCTATTTGTTTGCAATATAGAGTATACATATAAAAGACACCACGTTGTCATTCTCCAAGGGGAAATGATTTCCTTAAACAATGAAAAAACACTTTAGGTTATTTTTAAACAAAAGAAAGAAAGTTTTCCTGAGCAATTCCAGCATGCCAAACCCATAGCAAGAGCACACTTAGTGCTGAGGAAGGTGTGTATTGAAAAGATTGAATGACTGTCAGCATCAAAGGAAAACAGTGGCTGACAGTGAGTGAGTGGGAGATTGGGCTGTCACATCAAGGGGGAAATCAATGCATGGAAACAAAAATGAAGTAACATTTTACCAGCTAGTTGGATAATTTATAATGATGTTCAGCCTTTGGACACAATGCCTTAGGCAGACTGCTGATGTGTGAGGAGCCCCAGCAAAGATGTGCCAAGTCATATGTATTTTTAGGTGTTCACACAGATTTCAGTGGGTGCAGGGAGAAAGAAGGGGTGGAAAAAAAAGATTACAGTAAAAAGTGCTATTGTTCTGACACCATGATCTCTGGGAAATTATGCCCCTTAGAGAGGAACAGGACCCAGGAAATACAGATGGTTCCTTGACAGGACAACTTGCATCTGTACTCAGACACTGCTCTTGTATAAAATGATTGGTGGCAAAAAGTGAGGGGCTTAAAACAAAATCTGAATTCTAGAGATTTTCTTCCTCTTGTTACTTTTCTTCCCAAGGACCCAATTACCTGGCTCATGGAAACAGATGCTTATGCATTCACCACTATCAGCTGGTGTCTGTGCAGGTGCTGAGCCCCTTCTGCAGTGATTTTCACCTGCTGGAAAGGCGAGGGCTGTGTGGCCTCTCCAAAGGAGAGCTCTGCCAGCCTGGTGCTCTTATTTTCTTTATTTAACAGCTACATGTGTACCTGCAGGAAAGTCAGCTCACAGCTTATTAGCAGAACACTGGAGTGGTTCCTCTGTATGCCCCAACGTGGCTCCAGTCTGATCATTCCTTTTAATTGAACAGGACAACTGAGGCAGGGAGAAGAGGCTGCTGGAGGGGCAGGGGCAGCCTGGGCAGCAGCTTCCTTTACAGCATTTCCTTTACACAGTTAGATAAAAGAATTTCATGCCTTAGGTTGAGCTCTAAAATAGATGTGGGTCTGCTATGAAACAGAGGTCTGGATTTAGGTTTGAATTAATTTTACGAATTTCTGAAGAATTCACAGTATTGTGGCTGTCATTTCCCTTATTCTTGCAGGTTTTGGAGGGAGGTGAAGGCCCTGGAGCTCAGTGGTGCAGCTTTTGCTGCTTGAGCAACTCCCTATGCCTTCAGGCTGGGCAGGAGCTGGCAGCCCCAGTTTCCTCCATCCATCCAAGGAACAGGGGTTTACTTTTGGGAAGGTTCACTGCAAAATTTGTAAACCTTTATAACAAACTGGTCCTATTAAAACTCCTAATTTAAAATGTCTATATGCTCCATGTGGGTCCTAAATTGGAAATAAAGCACCATGTTGGCTTGCTTGCCCTCATCCTCACAATGTTTGTGGAGTTTTTTGGTATTTTTTTTCCCTTGTGTGTTTTTTTTCCAAGTTTTAAAAACTATCAAAAAGTCTTTTGAGTCCAAAACACTTATCTCTAAAATGTGTCCAGGTTTTGTAGGCTAACAGGTTACCTCAGCAAATGATGCCTGTATCACTGTGATGTTAATTAAAGAAAATATTTTGAAGTTATGGTGAAATTGTTCAAGAAATGATGTTATCTTCCTGAGATATTTGTGCTTGAAAGGCATCACTACAGACAGAAGGGAAGTGTGAACCAGCTACTTAGGCTGATGTTTCCATCCTGTTGTCCTTGGATGTTAGAAGTAAATGCATGTGAGCATTGAGCTGTATAAAATGGAGCTGTATTTTATCATCTGAGTCCATATTTCACTTCCAATTAGTTTTCTTTGTGTGCTTATTTTGACTGACCTCTTCCTGTTTGCATTAAAAGCTTGTGAGCAATTTCCATTTCTGAGGACCTTTGCCCATGTGCCTCTTGCTGTGCTCCTGCCAGGGTGAATGCACCAACGGGGCTCCAGGCGGGAGCAGGGCCTTGGCCAGGAGCCTCTGCATCAGCCACAGGAGCTGCTGATGAAATAATGAAGCTGCTCAGCTGAAAATACTCCTTTGCCTCAGGGCTGACTGAAGTGCAGGTTGCATCTGGTGTTAAAGATCCCCATCCAGATGATACATGAAATAGAGGGGGATAAGAAATGTTGTTTCTTCTAATCTTTCCCCTTGAAGGATTTGCATGCATAAAAATGATCATTTTGGAAAAAAGCATGTTTGAAAGCCAAAATGTACTCGTGGTGCTTTTCAAACCAAATTCCTTGGTGTGCTTTTGCAAAACACTGATGAAGTGTCTCTGACATGGGAGAGAATGCAATGGTTTTGAAAGAGTCTCCTTCCTTTTTATCCTACAGAAATATTCTGGATGGATTCCCTGCTGTTGGCTCCTTGTGAAGAGGCAGTTCAGGCTGAGAGAACCTTCAGTCCCGTGGTGCTGGAGCCTTTGGTCAGTGCGGGTGGGGACTGATTGTCCAAATTGTCTCCCCCAACTCGTGGGCATCCTCCTGCAGCTCAGAGACCAGGCCAGGTCAGTGTGGGACCCCCCTGGTGCCAGGCAGCTGCTCCCTGCAGCCTCTGGTTTGTTTGACAGCTACACCCATATCACAGCAGGCTTTGGTGTCACACTTAGAACGTTTGAATCCTTTCCACACAAACATTTTTAGAGCCTGTGAAATTAGATCGCCGTGCTTGTTTTCTGAACAAAAAAAAAAAGGGATATGCTGAACAAAAAAAGGGGAGTTGGCCAGTGGGATGGCTGGGCATCTGTCACTGTTAGACATGTAAGGACACACACAGACACTTTTTCATGAGAAGGCAAAAACTATTTTATTAAAACATTTGACTCCATATTTACAGTATTTCTACATAGACCAGGGATTGGAGGAGAAGGCTGACACCTCTCCCATCCCAGTGGTCAAGACAACTGCCCATCAGTTGTTTTTTACTCCAAGAGAAAGTACGGAAACAACTTCATCTCAACATAAACATGCTTCTAATTATAACACCTGTGTGTGAGAAAGAGCTATGAACTATGAAAAACATCAAAGTTGTAAAAGTGCATCAGAAAACTGAAAAATCAGGGTGACAGGCATCGGCCAGGGGTGCATTGGGCATCACTTGTTTGGTATATTCTTTTATTGTTATTATTGGTTTTCCTTCCTTTTCTGAGCTATTATTTCCCCTTTTTCCCAATTCTCTCCCCATCCTGTGGTGAGGAGCAAAGGGCTCTGTGGTGTTCAGCTGCTGCCAGGTTAAACCACAACACTAATTAGTGCTGTTGCTGAAAAGGCTCCTTCTTAACAACCCTAGAAGTGGTGTAGGACAAAATGCAGAAGAGAAAGTTTCTTTTGGAGAAAAGATCAAAAAAATGAAATTTTTTATGAAACTCATTATTTTTTCTTCTGTTTTTTTCCATTTTTTATATGATTTCACAGCCTGCTAATACCAGCAAAGTGGGCTGTTACATGTCAAATCACACCAGCATTTCCAATCATCTCCTGTGCTGTAATCCCTATAGTGCATTTTGGTTTTATTTACTTTAAACCTTGTAGGCAGATGAACGTTACTTTTTATTTTCAGCTCAGAAGAATCAAGTACATTACCAAGAAAGATTTTTATTCTGTGATTAATTCTGTTATTAGAAAGCAATGCTGTTCCTGTTGTGTCAGGTCAAACAAGAAACATAAACAATTAAATAAAAACCTGCTTCAAATTACCTCAATATTAATCTGGGGGGATTGTTTTTACTATTTTTATTTCAATGTCTTCTCCTTTACTGGGAATTTTGAAAATTAATTGTGTTTACTAATTCCAACCAGAAAGACACACTTTGGACTGAAATCAAATCTGGAAAAACATGTCAGGGAAAGCTGAAAGCTCAGGCTCTGTGTGCAATCATAAACTTTTTGCTGCAGCTTCTAATCAGGTAAGACTCCAACTAAAATTGATAGAAATCCTGCCTGTGGAGTTTTGGCCTTGAGAGTGAGCTGTGAAACAAAAAAAGAAAGAAAAAAATATCAGGGAATCAATGCCAGAAAAAACCCAAGAAAATATTAATGATGGAGGATAACTCATGTCTTAAAAGAGATAACAGAATACTGAATGAAATAAAAGCTTTAATAGAATTATTTTACACAAGTACGTGTTGAAATTCTGATGTTTTAGGGCATCAAGAAAGTAACAATATGGCAATTAAGAGTTCAGCTCACAAGGATATGTCTATAAGGATACTTTCAAGGATCAGTTGTTGAGTTTCCACATTCTGATGTCCTTTTAGAAAGAGCTGCATGATCACATGGAAGTGTTTTGGGAACTGATGCTAGCCAAGCTGTATTGCACCATAAATTACAATCAGTGGTAATTATATGCTTAGGATATTTATCTAATATTACAACCTGCGACCCAGTATTTTCCTCTATGCAAAAAAATATCCCCTGTTCTTTGATCAAGGAATTCTTTGTGTCTTTTGAATCTTCTAATGAATGTTGTTTCTGGAATGTTTTGAAATCTATCCATCACATAGAGATGGGCTTCACGTCTGACCACTTGTTTCAACTAAAAAAGAGTTATCAAAAGAGCTATCAAAAAAGAGTTAAGACCCCCTTCCCTGCTCTGGGACAGAAATACTTTTCTAGAGTGATTAATTCAATCAAGTGTCAACAGACAAATGACCTCATGAACCAAAGGGATCTGTGGAGACATCAGTGTGGAAATTGTGAGAGGATTTATCAGTGATAAAAGTCTTAGTGCACAGTTCAGTGCTCCCTCTGGGAGTTTGGGAGGCGTTTAGGACGTGTGGAGTTAAACCCTCTGCTCTTGCCTTGCCCCCAAGACTCACAGCAAGGCTCAGGTTCCTCTCTCTAAGGCAGGGCTGCCCCAAAACACCACAAGGTGCCTTGGGATAAAAGAAGTCCAGTGAACTCCATTTCCAAAGCCGTTGGTCAATGCAGGCTGAGTCCCAAATGATTGTTTGTCTAATTTAAGTCTGAATTAAGAGAATTGTAAGTAAAGATAAGTTATGAAAAAACAAGGAGTATAAAGCAAATGGCAAAATATGCATCTGCAAAAGCAATTCCACTTGTGTGTATAAATCAGAAGACTGTGTGCTCAAGTGGAGAATTAGGCTGAGTTGCCTGCTGTTATGCATTTAAATTGAGCAGGAGTCTAATAGCTTTTTTTAAATCTGGTCCTAAGTGTGTTTGGGTTTTTTTTTTGTTTTTTTTTGTTTTTTTCTCTCTCAGGGAAGAGACCACCTAATTAAAATAGTGCTTTGGAAGGAAGAACAATTCGATACTGAACACGAGTGAGGAGCTCTAACTACTGATAAAGACTGCACTGCTTGGGGAAGATTTGCTGCTGTTGGTAAAAGCCTGGAGAGGCTCTTTGCAGCCACGCTGGGAGCAGCAAGGAAGGATTCCACAGTGCTGGTGGAATGAGTGGTGTTTGTGTGCTCGGGGCAGGTGCTGATGGAAGGGCTGCTTTCAGCTTTCCTGCTCTCTCTGCCTTCCCTGGTGCTGCTGCAGAGCTGTGCCGAGGTTTTGTTCCAGGTAAGCCCTGGCTGTCAGCTCAGCAGTGCTCAGGCACAGGATCCCTTCCCCTTAATGCCTCCCTTCCACACGAGCTTGCACACCGTGTTCTGTAGAATTCCTTCCCTTTGATCTTTTGAACTGCCTTCTAAAACAGGTGGCAGAAATTTCCTAGAAAGTTTTGACCTAATTTCTCGTCCTATGAAAAGCAAGGCTGGTGTTCCAACCAGCAGCAGGGCAGGGCAGGGGAAGGGAGGGAGGATGGAAGGGAGGAAGGGAGGAAGGGAGGAAGGAAGGGAGGAAGGAAGGGAGGAAGGAAGGGAGGGAGGAAGGAAGGGAGGAAGG
>VZTB01013174.1:934820-989518 GCA_013397245.1 Thryothorus ludovicianus | reverse complement strand
TGAAGGAAGTAAGGGAGGAAGGGAGGGAGGGAGGAAGGAAGGGAGGAAGGAAGGGAGGAAGGGAGGAAGGAAGGAAGGAAGGAAGGAAGGGAGGAAGGAAGGGAGGAAGGAAGGAATCTTTCTGCACATCCCTGGAGCAGGGAGGCCGTGCTTCCATCTCCCTGCGGTTTCCTGCAGCTTCTTTCCCTGCAGCAGAGCATTTTGCCTCTTTCTCTAAACATCTTTCTCTAAACATGGGGTTTCTGTGTGAGCTGGACACAACAGCACATGGGCAAAGTATTTTTGGTACAAAGCGCCTGAGCTTTTTGCCTGCTATTGTTGTACCCTACAGATACCTGAAAATCAGAGGGGCACACTGCACTTGTCCTGCAGAGATCAGTTGCTGGCAGAGACTTTAAAAGTGAGTTGAGTCTAATTGCTGCATTTTTGAGCTTTACAGAATAGCTGATTTCACTTGACTATTGGGAGGTGAGGTTAGGGTTTTTAGGTCTGCAGTTAGGAGACCTGAAGGTGCCTGCACTGTCTCTGGGAAGGATGTGGCTAAAAGGGAGTCTAAAATTCTAACTGTATTCTCTTTGCCTGCCCTTTTTTGGTCCTGGAATTTACTGTCTGTATCTGCTGCAGCTGGAGATGCCCTGGCAGCTGGAGAGGCAGAGGATAAAGGGGAGGCAGATGTGCTGAGCCCATGCTGTCTGCATGTTTGTGTGTGCACTTGGGAGAGAAGCAGGAATCTGAAAGGAAAAGTGGGCCTGGATGCTTTGAGGGGTGACTGAAGTGCTGGGCCAGGTGGGACACAGAGGGGATGCAGCAGTGGGAGGCAGTTCTGGGAGTCAGAACAACTCTCCTAGAGGCCATTGGTGTTTTAGAAAGGGATGCAGTGTGCCCAGGTATTCCTGGCTGGTATTCCTGACTCTGAGCAAATCAGCTCCTGAGCAATCTCCTGTGACTTTCCCTGCAGTTTATGTCCTGGGCTGAACCAATCTACAACACGACTGTATTGTCAGCAGCACAGAGCATCAGCTGATAAATCAAACCATTATTTTAACTTTCCTTTATTATTTTCCCTCTTTATTCCTGCTGTCTTTCCCAATGCAGAGCTGGGAATCTGTGGCCAGGTAAACAGACACCTCTCTGCTATGGAAAGATCTCTTGCAGCCTGCATGTGTGATGAGCATCTTCAGCCTTTCTCAGCCTCCTGTGTGGCTGCACCTATTTATACCCTGTTAGCAGCTTTATGTCCTTTATATGAGAAGTTCAAGGCCTGCTAATCTTGCATCATTTGTAGTCCTGTCTAAATTCTGATCTTTACAGCTGCTGCTCTAGAAATGAAAAGATTAATCAAATGCCAGAAGATTACTAGAGCTTCAAACCAGTCAGAATCTGACTGGGAAAACATGTTAATCACTTCTCACTTAACCTGAGCACATACTGCACCCTGTATTTCTCCTCCTGCTCTTGTCACTGATGTTCTGTATAATGAGCACCTCTGGCTGACAGATGCACAAGAGATTACAGTGCTTTTTTGCCTTTTTTTTTTTTACTAGATTTGTCTGTGTTGGTGCTCCAGAAACTCTTCAGACATCCTGCTCAAATCAATATACAGAAAAGGCAAAATCTTCACACCAAAATTCACACGTAGAAATATGATTGCAGAGAATTATAGAGCTATTTGTGAGGTTTACAAAGTACTGCAGAAAAGTAGTAAATAAGTCAAAGAGAGTAAGGATAAGCTACACTATTCAACAACTCATTTCTCATATTTTAGTAATTTGAACATAAAGCTGTTTCTGCAGTAAGCAAAATCTGTTTCAAGTATTTTAGTATAAATTCATTTATTTTAAGTGAAAAAAAATCCTTGACCTTTATTGCCATTTTGAGCACGTGAGTAAAAGAAAGCAGCACGTTTCAAACACTTGAGTTTTTCATTAACACCCAGTGGATTAGTCCTGCTGCAGTTGACAGGATTGCTGCAAAACTGCCCCAGTATGGAGCTGAACAGAAAAATCCTTCTATGCCCTTTGGGCAGCAGAGCCACACCAGGGAAGGACAAAGAAACAGAAGTTTGAGGGGTTTTTGTTCTTCAGGAACTTGTGCATGTCCCACACTCTCTCAGAGCAGCCCATGCACAGTGCCTGACACTGATATCTGACTGTATCCCAGTGTACACTCAGTATACAGCTACATCCTCTCTTCTGAATTGTATCTAAAGACACAATTGGCAAGAGGTAAAAGAGGAAAAGATATTGGTTTATTTTGCTGTTGTTTCCATCGAGTTAACTACTGATACAATTGGTGTTGAGTTTTACATTTTTTTCTGCTTTTAAATTTATACAGTGGCTCCATTCCCCAGCACACCTGATGATTTGGTCTGGAAACAGAGAAGTTCCCTTCACACAACTCACAGACAGCTCAGGTGAATTTAATGGGCTTCATTTTCTTCTTCACTTTTTGAGTGATTTTATAATATTATAATTATAATATAATTTTATAAAGTTGTTCCCTCTTGTGTTCTTCTAAGACTATTGATATTTCACTGTTGGGAACTAGAGGAGTGTCTATAGTTGTGGCTGTAGCTCCTGTAAAACCTGCAGCTTTATACTGTATGGTGGCTGGACTTGGGAAAATACTCATTTTGTGATGGGACTGTGTCTAACACCTCTGGATACAATAGTGCTGCCCAAATCTCTAAAAAATACTTGGGCTGATCATTATTATAAATGCACAATAGGAATTTCTGTGATTATAACTGCAAGGAGAAACATTAGAAGGTAGAAGACAGAAGAATGACAAAAAGCCATTTTATGATAATAAAAATAGTTTCTTGTGCTGCTTCTTTCTGCTGCAGGAAGGGCAGGACTGTGCATGCATATATCACAGTCTTATAAGTCTAAAGTAAAAGTGTGAAGACAACCTAAGATCAGACTTTTTCCACATGGAAAAGAGTCTGTAGGATAGGAAAACCTTTCATTGACTTACAGAAAACAAAAAAATGTCCCAAAGAAAATATAGGAGCCAATTGATTTTATGTGCCGCCATTTGCAATCTATAAATACCCCCATGGCAAACTCCAAAAATCTCAGTTTATTTGTGACTGGGAAATGGAGACCAAAAGCAGCCTCATATATAAATACAATGGATTTCACAGCCTCAGGATTTATTGTGTCTCCTTCAGCAATGGGGGTTACACACTGAAACAAAGCTGAGCCATAATGGGAAAACTGTCCTGCTTGGGATTTATGAATTTATAAAGGATATAGCCAGTTTTGTTGTGTGGTTCAGCAGTAAATCACTGCCTGTGGGTGCCAGAGCTTGCCTCAGGTTGGAAGGGGCTCATGGAAGGACACAGCACAGCTCCCAAGCTGCCACTGGGCACCAAATGGGACTGAAGGGAAGAAGGGTGAGCAGAGAACCTGCCCCAAATCCAAAGTGCTCCCTGAAGCACAGCAGTAGCCAGCACTGGAAAGATAAAATTTCACAGCGAATATTTGGATGATTTTTTTAACTAGGAAATATATTCTGTCAGGCTTGTATTTAACTCTGTTTGCCTCACCCTTTCCTCACCTTTTGTCACTGTCTGTCTGTGAGTAGATTAGGACAGTCACAGTTACGTGCAGGTTTTATTTACCTGCAAATTCAAGCTTCCATTGTTTTATCTCTGCATTATATGATACACAGGGTTTGATGATGTGCTGTAGCACCTATGGAAGGTATTCCTTCTCATAATTGCAGCTGATTTATTCAATTTTATAAGGGGCATGGAAAGTGTGGTGATGGAAAGAGAGGTTTCCATCCTCAGTGGAACTGGCTGTGGCAGGAAGGTTCAGCTCTTGTCCTTGCAGAGGATGTGCATGTTGAGAGACAAGTTTCTGAACAGCAGGCACAGTGCTGTGTTGAGGTGTTTGAGGGATCAGACTTCAAATGGGGCATAATCAGGCATTTCAGACTGCTGCTCGTGCTCCTGGAGGATTGGCCTGATTTTCAAATGTACCAGGCAATCAGCTGCCCCTTACTGATTTCAGTGGGAACTAGTCAGCCCCCAAAGCACCAGAAAAATAGGGCTGGTTACCTAGAAACCTGCGTGTGGTTTTCAGATCTTTGCTCTGAGGTTGTTTTGTTTTGGTGTTTTTTTCATTTGCTGGATCTAGCCTCTGTTTTCTTCTGATGCATATGCTCTTCATATGTTTTTGCTTACTCTGCAAATAGTGGCTTTTTTGGCACACTCAGCCCTGCAAATCCAGTTGATTAATATATTTTGTCTTTCCTGGATCTGCCTTGGAGAAGAGGAGTTAAGGATTTTGTTTTTGGTGATCAGCATATGCTTGCCCTCTCCTCTGTTTCTCCATATTTCAATTTAATTTTGCTGAACTGGGAGCCTTGCTTTAGGTCTCAGCTGACAGAGACCCTCTGCCACTGATATGATTTATAATCACTGATGTCCACAGGTGACAATTCCTTCTCCCCTTTTGGTACAATAGGTCCTCTGCATGTTGTAATTCAGCCAAAAGTCTACGTTCCCCTCTCATCCCAGACAAAATGACCGGCAGGAAGAAAGAGGAGAGGGCAGAAACAATGATCTGTGAGCAAAAACAGTTTCAGCAGAGGAAGGAAAAGCCACAGCTCTGCCAATCACCATCCCATAGGTGAAGGGGCTCTATCCCTGTTGTCCTCTGCCTCCTTCTCCATAAGAGAGAGACAAAAGGCTCAAAATTTTGCAACAAAGAAAATGCAAGGTGGGTATTAGGGATGTTTCTTGCCTGGTGGGGTTTGAAAGATGGCAAAGTGCTGGAGGAAGGTCGGGGAGGTTTTGGAGGAGCAGGTAAGCAAGCAGGTTTGGGGACCAGAGGGTGTTGTTTGAGTCATTACTGATTAAGGAAAGTTCCATCCAGGGAACTGCAGATGCAGGAGATCCCCAGAGGGCTGCAGCCCCTGTGGGGGGACATGTGGATAGTCCTGAGCAGAGCAGAGGCTGAGAAATGCAGCTCTGGAATCAGGTCCCAAGAGGAAGGATGGAAAAAGGGGATGACCCTTCTCTTACAGGTGTGACTGGAGCTTGATGACTGTCACAGCCAGGTGTTGGTTTCCTTCCAGCTGACACTGGGAATGCCCTGCTTGTTCCTTTGACTGACACGTGTCAAATAATTCACAGGCTGGAAGGAGAGGGAGCACCCAGGGATGCTTCTCCTGCCTCTGCAATGAGGGGTCTTGGCCCAATCTCACAAGTTCTTTCCCAGCTCTCAGCACAGAAGCACCATCCATCGAGGCAGCAGAGTGCCACTGAAACTTTGGAAAGCAGCTGGAGTTCACAGGTATTTTCAAACCAAAGATCCAAACAGAGCCCTTATTCCCACATTAGCTTGGTGCATGTTTTTGTAATCAAACCAGTGGAACAGGCTCACAAACAGCCCTTCCTAAGGGCTCTGGCAGGGATCAGAGGTTTTGTCCCCCATGTCTCAGTCTTACAGCTCTCCACACCTTCATCAGAGACTGGGGCAAAAAGTGATTTTTTGGATAAAACTCCCTACTCCTTATTCCTTTAGCAGCTACCTGTGCTGCCAGGCAGCAGCATGGGGCATGCCCAGGAGCACAGCACTAAAGGGATCTCTGCCAGGTCCCCATGTCCCCAGGGCACCTCAGCTGCTTCCAAACCTCTCTGCAGGGCTCTGAGCAGAGGTTTTGTGCAGCCATCCTGACAGTAACGTTGTGAAAGAGGCTGCTGATACCAGTCTGAGACAGGAAACATGTAAGGAATTAGAAACAGACTCCCCTGAAAGAAGCAAGACAACAGGATATATTACAATATCAAAATGTGCTTGACAGGTGGAATTTATATATCACATAGTAAAAGAAGCTGTTTGGTGAGTGATACATTTCATATTAAAATATATAAATCATTCACTTGGAGCAGAATTGGACTCTGTGGGCAAGTAGCTTAGCTACTGCATCTGACATGCTGCCTGTTAAAACAGATATATTCATTTATGAATCTGATAATCATTACCTAGTTTTTGTATTTCTTCCATGGTAAAATTCAGAGTTAGAGGCATCAGTCACAGCATCTGACGATACTCTGTGTCTGTTACTGGCTTGATTGTGTTATTCCAGTGTTGCAGGATAGTTAATAGCCTCAAGTTAATCAGAGTATCTATTGATTAATATATATTCCCATTAAGGTAAATATAAATCATAATATATTAGATAATATAACCATAATAACCTGTTGTATTCAGTATGTAACACACTAAATCAAAATTAGCAATTACTAATTGAAATAATATCCCCTAGTATAGCATTATATAAATCAAAGGCATTTCTCTAAGATCCATGCATCATTCAGAAGATTAATCCTCTGGCAACTGTAAATGTTTTTCTACTCCATTCATTTGGCTGAGCTGGATAATGCTAATAGCCTTGAGGTTAAGTACCCAGCCCTGTGTCAGGGCTGGTTGTTGCCAGGGTGTCCCCCTTGCCCATCCCACTGCACCCACCACTGTCCCTGGGCATGCTCAGGGCACTGCACCCACCAGCAGCTCGCAGAGCTGAGGGGAGATTGACTCTGCAACGTGCTTGGAAGGCTCCTGCCCTGTGCACTTGGACACAGAACCCTGGGGCACAAAACCAGAGTGCTCATCTGGAAGAAACATCCGGGATTTGGATGATCCCAAACTCACCGGGGGTTCTCCTCTTCCTTTCTTCCTGCTTGGAACTTGAAAGATTGGAGAAGGGTGTTTTGAATTTCACTCTCCAGCACCCCAGGGAGTGGATGGGAGCACCAAGAGGAACTGCTGTGCCATGAGAGGGCAGGGCAGTGACTGAATAACTCTGCATTGACCCAACAGCCTGCCATGGACAGGCCTGAGTGAGGGGATGCTGCCGGGGCCCCTGCAGGGTATCTGGAGAGAAATACCCCTTGTGAATTATTTTGGACAGCATTGCTCTTTAAACAAGGGTCTGGAGAAGCTCTGCTTTGCAGCCCGTGCAGTGGGGGGAAACACTGATGGCTCTGGGGTGAGCAAAGGGTGAGGAGAAGTAGGTGAGACAGCCCGAGCTCCCTTCACTTTCAGCAGCCTCACAAAATGTCCTCACCACACTCAGAAACCCAACGGGAGGTTACACAAACCTCTCCTGCTTACTTTGCATTTTCAAAGCAGAGGGCTGGGCACCAGTCCAAACCCATAATCCGTGCGAGGGCATGTCACAACAAATAGGAAAGGGATAATTAGAATTTTATGAAGTGGTTCTCTATAATGCTACCTACTGTTTACTTACCAACAATTTTAAATTTAGCAACTGATGCATTTTTAATACCAATTTAAAAAAAGCCTCTAAGAAGCTTGTGTTTGCTCATAGTTATGTGGGTTTTTTAAAATAACCCTGTTTCCCCAGTGGGACCAATGTGTGTGCACGTGTGTGTGTCTGCTCATAAAATGGTACTGAAAAGTATGAGAGTATAGGAATGTGGCTTAGCAGATAATAACTCTTGATTTCATTGTTTAAAGTGTTTTTTCTAAAATGTCAAGGAAAGTCCAGTTCATGGAAGAGAACAGAAGAGAGTGAACCATTCCTGGGCTTTCTAGCTGTGTGAGAGAAGATTTATGTAACAGATAAATCTAAAAGCAACATGAGATGGAATGGTTTCTTCATTGTCTTTGATCACAGCTGTGTAACTTAACTAGAATGGTTTTCTTTAACTATTTCCGTGGTATCTCACACCTGTACACGGTGTCCAGAGACAGTGATTTGACATATTGTTTGGAAAAAAACGATGCTTTAGCAAGACAGTACATTTTACATTATTGATTTGTTGTAGCTAATAGAGCTGTGTGGATATTCTTATCCATGGGCAAATCTGAGAGTGTTAATCTACTCACAGAACAATCTGTGTTAAAGCCAACACAGAGAACGTAGCTCAGCTCTTGACCAGTTTTTGATATCTGATCACTGCTGAGGCTCCCCGTGCACAAACAGAACCACAAGGCAGGGGCAGGGCAGCCTCTGCTATGTCCTGCCAGGAAATCACCCCTCTCTTCCAGCCTTTACACAGCTGGGCCTGGACACTGCTCTCTGCTTCTTACAGCACTTACACGGCCATGGTTTGAGGAGGAAGACAGGGAAATCCTGTATCAGACAGAAGGGCTGTAAATCATGGATAAGGAACAACTCAGCCTCACTCCCCGTCTGATTCAGCTTCAGGTATTTCAATCCAATTTTCCCACCTGTGAGAACATTGCCCTGGAAAGTTTTTGCCCTGCCATCAGAAAGAATTTCTGAGAAATTCTCAGAAAGAAATTCTCTGTGATTTCTCCCTCCTATGGCAGCATTGTACTGCCTAGCTCTAGATCTTCTGTGTGTGCATCTCTGGTGTGGCAGAGCTAAGGCTGGATGGTTTAAGGAGTAGACTTGTGCATGTAAAGGTAACCCCATAAGACATCATCAAGGTCCAGTCTGTTCATGTAAAAAGCCACACATTTAAACTCTGGGTGATATGCAGAATCTGAAAGCGTTGCTTTGTCGTGCTCCTGATTAATATGTGTTACAGGTTTCCATGATGTGGACAGGGTGAATGTTGAAATGGATTCAGGTCTTTTTATTTTCTTTTTAGCTTGTTATTATCTAGAGAAAAAAAACACTAATTACTAGAAGTTAATAGCTAGTGTGTTACTTATCCTCTTAATTAGTACCCTAATTATTAAGTGTGGTGATAACCACTAGTTAGAACATATTTGCTTTTTAAGACTTTGTTTATCTGTCTTCCCACTCCCTCTTTTTAATGACACTGATACCAACAGACTTGCTTGAAAGGGAATACCAATAATTTCCCCTTGGGAAATGAGTCATTTTGAGTCTCCTGAACACTGTTATGATTTTCATTCTGTTGTAAAATGCTTTTCACCTTTGAACTGCTGGCTCATGTTAGATTCTGATATTAAAGTGCTAACATTTGAAACTGTAAGGATGAGCTTAGGGCAGCAGAAAAGGTCACCTCAGCAGCACAGGAGCTCACTCAGCTTCAGCCCTGTGGGAGGCTGGAGGGCTCCTAAACAGTGCAACCTTCAGCTGCCATCCCAAAATCTTGGGGCTTTCAGTGAAGCATTGCCCACTGTGGATGTGGCTCTGCTGACAATCTCCTGCTCTCCATCCTTTGGAGTGGGAGGATGGGATTTCTGGGTGCTGCCATCCCCTGTGCCTGCTCTGAGCCCAGCACCCACTGCCACAGCAGGTGCCTGATCCAAGTTCATCCTTGCTCCAGTGAAATGCCAAGCAACTACATGCAAACTCTTAATAAAAGAGCTGCTTAAGTAGAGAATTAAGTGTAAATACCTGCCAAAAATCCTGTATTGAGGTGATTGGTATAGATGGGCCACTGCCAGAAGTTGTAATAATACAGCGTTTTTATGGAGTCTTATTAACTTTTTTCAGGGAGTGGTACGTTGGAAGTGACTGAAGCCAGTGATTTAAGAAGTGTGGCAGAAGGGAAGAAAGATCCCTTGATTACTGAGCGCAGTGTATGGCTGGGCACGAGCTGGATGTGCTGCAGCACACCAGAAAAAGGACTCTGTTAGCTGTAAAATCTAATGCAAGGAGCGAGACATCCCTGCTCCTTCTGCCCTTGATTCCTGGCAGTTTGGATTACAAAGTGCTTGAAGGATGTGGATTAGAAGAGCTGTGTTAGCTGTATGTACAGTCACTGTTTCTGTGGGCTCCATTAGCATTCACGATGCTGCACTCTGATTTGGCATTGTTTCTGCCCCAAGCAGAAATCTAAAAGCAAAAATCTAAAGGCAAATCCCCATGACCATCTGAAATCTGAACTTTCCAAGGAAAGCTCTGGAGAAGAAATTTATGAGGCTGTGAACAAATATATTTCTGTTGCCATGTCAAAAGCAGGGAGCAGGTGAGGAACAAACAACTGGAGCGGAAGAGAAACTGAGCAAGACAGTCCTAATTGTTGTCAGCTTGATTCCAGCCTTGTTCACCCCCACAGACTCTGTGTCAGAGCAGGCTTTGCTGGTTTACACTGATCTAAGTGAGAGCATCCTCTGTGCTTTTATCCAACACAGCTGCTGCTGGAGTGGTTTTAACCCCCTGGTCCTTGTGCCTTGTTCAGCCTTTATGGACACACAGGGAGGAACAAGCAGCGGCACAGCCAGGGATGGGCAGGCAGCTGGTTCTTCTCCATGCAGGGGCACACTTGGAAGAGCTGAGGGGTTGATCTGCACTCCTGCACACCACCTGAAGCTAGCCCCAGTTTTTCCTGAAATGTGATGACCTTCCATGTAGGCAGCTTTTCCTTTGGGGTGTTCTGAGCTACCACGAGCACTTGGTTTGTGCTGTGAAGTGCATGTTGTCCATCACATGACCAAAAAACCTTTCTTCTTGTTCCCTTCTGATTTTTAGGTGTAAGTTCTGTTATTGGCAGTAGAAAATTTTGATTTCCTTGAAAGACAGACCCTGGGGTGGGTGTGGGTTTCTTTGTGGAAAAAAAATGATCAGCATTTTCTGATTCCAATTCTTGGCAGTAGTGCAAGAGACAACAGGCTTCAAAAGCAGCTCCATTTTCTGTGCTGGTTTATAAATGTCTCTGTAGCTATGCTAATAGCATAGGATGTTCTCTCTTTTTTTTCTCTATTTTGTTTTTTTTTAAACTTTCTTCTGCTGCAGGAAGAGATGGAGAGGAAAGAAAACTCTTTGTCTTGAGGATTTGGCGCGTGCTGTCAGGATCTCATCACTTAGATGGGATCCAGCTCTCTGAGCACTTGAACCTTGAGGCTCACCAAGAGTCAGCAAAGTGTTTTGTAAGGCCACCACGTGTCCCACTGCCAGGAAAATTCTTTTTCTCCATCTTGCCTGGGAGGCTGGGCTGCCCTGGAGTCTCCCACACCTCTCTATTATGAATTCTTACAGGCTTCTCCACTCCTGCCTGCAGCTTTGAGCTTTGGCTTTCAAACCTGTGGTTTTTGCATCCATGCAGGTGTTTCTGTGCAGTGATCAAAGGAGCTTTCAGCACAATTTATTTATTATCATGCTCTAATACAACACTTTCTTAAAACATTATGTACATTGGTAGGAAAATGGGTGATCACTTAAAATTGAAAGCTGCTTGTTACTGTTAGAGCATTTTAAAGAAGTTAATGATTACTGGGGTGGGGACTAATAGCACAGTGTTTTTAAATTTTGTGTTCATTTTATGCTTTTTAGCATAAAAAATTGTATGCAGCTGTAAGATGTTGGCTCACACTGAATTAGATGTGCTGAAGCTGCCACCTGATGTTTCCTGATGTTGCCACACTCGAGGCCTCTGTGTGACATCTGTCTCTGAACATTTCTGGCCACTGTCCTTATAAATGGGATAATTTGTAGAATATAAGGGATAGAGAGTCCTTCCCGGTGTTATCTGCTCAGAGTTGCCTCAGACATCAGAATTATTCACAATAATGTGATATATAAATATATATACATATATATTTATATATAAATAATGGCCCATGGACAGGAGATAGTTTCAGTGTGGAAATACCGGGAAAGTAATTTCTGAAATTGTGCTGCTGTGTTCATTCAGCATCCCCTAGGAAGGAGCCTGAATTGGAACTGGGCTCTAGTCCTGACTGGCCACTGGCAGAAGTGAGTTCACAGATATCTGTATGTTGCCCTGGCTTTCTTTCCCTCTGATCCTGAGAAGTGCAAGGAAACAAAATCATAAAATTGTTCCAGCAGCAGGAGTCCAGTGAATGGGTAATTGTCACACAATGTAAGGGTATTTGAAAGAATGAAGGAAAAAATAATCTAAATGTTCTCCTTTTACTGAGGAAATGTATTATTATTTATGAAAAATTTTTGCTGTTGAAGGGAAGTGTAAGATACAATCAGAGAGACCATAAAAATGAAGTGTATGAAGTGTTATTTACATTATATTGGAGAAGGAATCACTGGCAAGGAGAGTACTGGTTTATTTAAATACAAAATCAGGTTATTCAGAATTGCATACTTAGTTTAACTTCTGTACAAAATGTAGTCCATAATTCTTCCTGCAGTAGAAATATGAATCCTGGTGAGCACTGCTAAGACTCTAAGTTTTGTTTGTATCTCCAGACCATGCTGGTGTCTGGGGTTGGGGATATATTCTGCTGCAGCAGGAGCTGGGCAGACCCAGAGCTGAGTGAGAAGCAGATTTCTGAAAGGTTTCCTGTCCCTACAGAGAGTGAGAAAACCAGTGAGACCACAGCACCCAGCACTGAACACCAGCACTGTTGCTGGGGAGCATCCACAACCCAACCTCCTGGGGGAGGAGCTGGCACTGCCCCTCCTTCTGGTCCTAAAGAATAGGCCAATTTTTAATGAGGTTTGCTACTAATTGTCAACATTCAAAGGTTCATGACCTTGAATAATTTCAAGGCATGAAATTATCCCTATAGATCCTCTCTGAGCTGCCAAGCCTTGGAAGCAGGGTTGCATTTGTGGTGTTTCCTGCTCTGTTTATCCATTCATTGCTTGTTACAGTGCTAGAAGCTAGATCTGGAGAGTTCCTTGGCATCTTGGAAGACAAAGATAGCACAAAAAGGAGAAAAATACCACAATTCTTAGTTCCCAAGATGCATTTGGAGACTGGGGTTGCTGGACTTTGTAGGCAGATACCACACCTGATTTGCAGGACAGGTGATCTGAAAACAAAATTTTTTGCCTTTGCTTTTTCAGTCTGCCAGTAGCAGAGCACGAACAGGCACAAAATATCATAATCTCATATTTTTGCACTTATGTATTTTACCATAAAATTAGCTGCTTTCTCAGATTGGAGACATTGGACTGTGCTGAACAGGTCAGGGTCTGTTAGGACGGGGTAACCCTGCACACCCATTGAAGAGATGAGCACTCAAAAGGGGATTGTGGTGCTGGAAACTACCCAAAAAAAACGATAACTACGGCCACAGAGAACATTTTCTCATCTCTTCCTGTTGACAGAAGACCAGCCCAAGTAATGTAAATTTATAGCATATCAGATCCCTGCCAAGAGAAAAGTGTTGCTTAAAATCAGCTCAAATCTGCTCTTTCCATTGGGAAAGGAAATTCCTACAGAACTGCAGACTTTGGTGGGTGCTTTCTGCTTTTCATGACAAATGACAGTTCCTGAGAAAAGGAAAAAGCCTCGGATTGGGAGCTGGGGGTTTGATAAAGCTTCTGAAGTTTTGGTAAGAGCTGGAGGAAGTTTTATGTTCTGACTCAGCAGGACAGAAGAACAAGGAGCAAACAAGAACTGTGCAGAAGGAGGTACTGCTTTAGAAATGTCAAAAAAAATTATTTCCCTTGACAATCTGCTCCCTTTGCTGCCGTGATCAGCTGCTTCCTCAATCCCTGCTTGGATGTGTTCAGGGGGAAATTCCAGCTGCAACCCTCTGTGTGTATGTGTGTGTGTAACCATGCTTGGGAAAAGAATAAAAGGAAAAGCACTTTTGCTTTCTGTTTTAAGAGCAGTTCCTCCTTCTGAATACTTAAATAAAGCTGATGGATGAAAGTTCCATGTCACAACCTCTCGAGACACAGGCTGGTGGTCTTCAATGCTCAGACCCTCTGGATACCCAATTTCTACCTCTGCATGTGAGGCTGAATGCCACAGTCTGCAAATATCTTACAGAAAGATCTGGAAAGATGAGGAAGCCTGGATCCTCTTCACTCAAGAAACAAGATTGCGAGTGGCCCATAATAAGGCTGCCTATAATGAAATGTCTGCACAAAACAAATACAACAGTACAACTCCTTTTTACCATTGCAACACCCCACATGTAACATAGACCTTGTGAATCATTGACACGGTGATATACCCCCAAATTTATGATATTGCACAAAGTTTTTCATTGTGAGAGCAAACACAGGGGATGTGTTATCTGTCAGGGGTAAGAGGGGACAGGCAGGCTCAGGAGCTGGAGATCTGGAACTGTCCCTCATGTGAGCAATGTCTGCAATCCAGGGAGAAAATGAAACACTGCCAAGTATTTAACAATCATTCATTTTATTCCAGCATTACTCAGGGCCTGTAACTCAGTGAAATATTGTTTGGAAAGCCGATTGTTCAAATGGGTGTGGATATAAAACCAAAGAAAATGCTGCCCTTGGAGGCGAGGCCAAACTCCTTAGTTTCAGTTGGAAGAAAATAAATAATAACTATTACTCTGCAGCCTTTTGAGAGCTTTTCTGAGGTCTTAAATCCATGAATGACTGTGTGGGGAAATAAAGAAGGAAAAGATAACCTGCTTAAGATAAAAACAATTTCTAAGAGGTTTCTTTTCTAATTTTAGCTCAAGACTCCTGCTGAGCCTAAAGCAAATACTGTGATAATGGAAGAAACCAAATAGATTGTTTGATTTTTTTTTTTTTTTACAGTCATTATTTTTTATTTTTCCTTTTGTCTTTTTGGCATTTTCCTGAGAGCACCTGCTAGTCCCTGCCTATATGACCTGTGAGGTGTGGGATTTCTCTTCCTTTTTTAAAGCTCATTCTTTCCAGAGTTAAAAAGTTCTGGTTACTTCAGAGACAGAAGTCAGACCTTGCCGTGTAGTGTTCACAGAATGCATCCAGAACTCCTCAGGCTCAAAAGTCCCAGAACACTCCATAAAGTTCCTTAGAGGAGACTGCTTGATGGCAGAATTCACAGAAATTAAATGGTACTGTCTGGGTGATTTGTATGGTTTAAAAAATTATATTGGCTTGCAACCTCTGGACTTCATCTTGAAAAAATCCTTTGAAAATCAAAACAGAACTTGGGGATTTCAATTTAAATCAGCCCGAGAAGCCATGAATTGAGTCATCAGTTCTGAAATGTGAGTCACTTGTTTGCCAAAGCACGCAAAAATGTCTGTTCTGTGTTAGAGCAGAGATTAACCAACATCAGGTTTGAAAAACTGGCAGGTCTCATCAATACTTCCAGGTAGCACAAGTGGAGATAAACACACTGAAACCTGAAAGGAGGAAGTTGAGGCTTCTCCTCATTTTCCCCATGGACTATTGCTTTACTTGCTCTCAATATAATCCTTTTCAGCACAATCAAGCTTCTCAAGTTTTCATTTTCTAACCTTCAATCCCCTTTGAAATTTTTCAAGCTGGACTTCAAACTGAACTTGGTTTTGGTATTCTGAGAGCAGCACAAGGACTTCATATAATAATACTATTTAAAATGATTGCCAGATTTTTACTTTGGAGGCTTTTACAAAAATTCCAAATCACTACTTAAAAGTGCAAATATTTACATATATAGATGAAAATCTGGCTATAAGTTTTATTTTGCCGACCACACCTCACAGCCAAGATTTGAAAGAAATGGATTCCTGGGCTGCAGAGTCAAGTTGGTTTATTTCTTGTTAATAGATTTCTAACAGTGTACATATTTACTGAGATCTTCAAAATTAGCCTTTCTGGGTAGGTTTGGAGCATCAGTTGTCAGGCTGTACTTTAGAAATATAGTTGTGTATTTTATTTACCCTCAGTCCAAGCAGATGCTGTGGGTGGGATCCCTGCCCATGGCAGAGAGATTGGAACTAGATGCTCTTTAAGGCCCTGTCCAAACCAAATCATTCTGTGATTCTGTTTTGAGCTCACAAAATGGCAATTTCTTAATATTTATGAATTTTGGGGGTCATATAGTTTATTTGTCACTGTTTTTATCCAGTTAAGTACAAACTTTTATATACTGAATGGAATTTTAGGGAAGTTCCTTGTCTTTAATTTTTGGTAACAATGGTGTGATAGCTCAGATAGGAGAGTGAGTATCTAGCTGAGTAAGCAAACCTGTCTATCCTTTTCCTTTTTATAAAATTTCCACCCATCGGACCATTTTCTCTTGGAGAAAATGGGAAGAATGAGAAACTTTCCCCACTGAGCTTTAAAGACTTCTGGTGAAATAAACAGTCCCACTCAGCAGAAAGCTCTCCTCAGTGAGTGGGTACATTCGAAAGGTTATGAACTAAAAGAAAAAAGCAAAGTCCTAAATTGGATTGCTGGCAGCAGCTCCTCATGTTTCACTTAAGCCACTTTAGTTAAAATTACTTTCCTTTTTGTTTGCCAGGAAATACAAGGTGCTTTGTTTAAGTTCATTACCTCTAATATTTTTTAAGTGGGTGGGTACCAAGCAATGCTCTGTTTTCTATGACCTGGGATGAGAGCACTGTTGTCTGGGAAGTTGCCATTCTGTGCCTTTTTGGATGCAGAGCATCCACCATTGTGCACAGACTCTCTCTCAGCTTCTGTTTGTACCCTCTCTGTGCTTGGGTTTGCAGCCTCAGCAGCTGTGCTGCCTAAATAGGGGGAAAGGCTTTTTTGTCCCACTCATTTTTTTTATTCTTTGCTTCTCAGTGCTGGGTACAACTGAGATGTTTCTCTCTTGGGTCATGAGTAAGGTCAGACTGAAAGCACAGACATGGTCTGTGCTGACCACCCCAGGTTCCCTGGTGCCTGAGGAGGTGTAGGAGGGGGTTTTGCTGGGACCTTTTCTGTGACTGCAGTGGACAAAATGCCCAGTGTTATCTAACCTGCATAGACTGCTGTGTCCACACAAATATTCTGCATCGGGCTCTGCCCTGCTTCTCCCCTGCCTGAGGCTGGCGGGCTGCCATGGTGGACACCAGGCTCTTTGGGATGCTTTTTCACAAGGATTTACTCCACACCAGAACAAGGTCCTCTCCTTGTAGGCAGGTTGAACCCAGATGTTGCTAAAGATCTGGGACTTGTCCCAAATTGTCACTAAATCATGGCTTTTCTGAGGAATAAAAGCATTTTTAACTCTGCTCCTGGTTTTCTTGGCCACATTTGGTTTAGCCTGGTGCAGCCACACTGGAGGTGTTGCTGTGGGTTCCTGCAGGGCTGTTCCTGGGAAACAGTGCCAGAGGCACCTCACTGCTGCCAAGGAACCTTCAGGACACAAGGGGGGTCCTGATATTATGCATTAATCTCATTTCAGAGCAAAATAATTGAGATGACAGAGTATCACAGGGAATGATGGAGGGTTGAAGAGCAACCTCTGTAAAAAAGGGTATGAATAACTTGAGGAAGGCACATCAAAGTGCTCTCTTGGGCTAAGAAGCAGTCCAGCCTCATCCAGAGACTCTAAATAATATTGCCCCCAGGGTTCTGCTGCTCAAGCAACAGTACAATAAAATTTTTTCTGCAGACCACAGGCTCGATTTGGATGCTGGTGTTATTGCAATTTCCACAAAGTTTAAGTACTGCAAAGACAGTGGAAACTCAGCAGTTTGGCTTCTCCCTGGTGCCTGCCCCGAGCCCCCCATAAACACAATAACTACAGCTGCACAGGACTGGGACTGTAGGCCAGAGCAGCCCCAGGCCCTCCCCAGTTTACACAGGGACCAGTTTCTTTACATAAAAAACAGAACATAACAAAACTCCACAAAGCAAAACAAGTAAAGCTGCTGATTTAAGGGCTCTTTCTTCAGTTTTAGCATCCTCTAAGTGACTCAAATGGGCTTTGTAGGCAGACATGAGACACGCTGTGGGTGAGGATTAAGCAAGCCCAGTTTAATCCTACAAGGAGTAATCAAATGTGGAAACACCCTGTCCTTTCCCTTTGGGAGACATCAGTGGGCAGCCGTGTTCAGAGCAAGCTTTGTTGTTGGCTGGAGCCTCCTTCTTGCTGATTTCCTCATAGTGCAAGAGTTGATGCAACCCTGCCTATTAAATTTTTATTTTATGTTCAGTATATTTTTATTATGAAAGTGAGTCGGGAAACCAGAGTGCTTGGCTAATCAGGTTTATTTATATCCAGCCCTGGTGTTGCCATTATGACTGGAACACAGACACTAAAGAACTGGGAACTTTTGCCTTTTTTTGAGACAAATATCAGGTATTTAAAGCAAGTCAGTAGAGGACATGGTGAGCAAGTTTTATTTTAGAAATGTCACTCTGTGCTACCTGGAAATTGAAAACATCCGTTCCAAGTATCTTTCAGCATTTGGAAATTACTGTCACCTGAAAGCTTTGACCCAAGTTTCACACAGAAGGCAAAATGAGTAACAGTAACTGAGTGAAAAGGAAAAATTAATTGTCTTTTTCTCCCTGGAGAAGAGATCCATTCTGCTGGAGCTGGATAACACTTGGAAGCTACAGAGCTCCTTTTCATTAGAGAAATGAAAGGCTCATCATCCCTAGAGCTCTTAATTAGGCACCTTTTGCCATTCACAAAAATCTGTGTCTCTGCTGTCAAGTCCTATTTGTTTTAAAAATTGATTCATTCTCTTCAGTTCTTTTGTTGGGCAGCAGAAATGGATAGACCAAATGAGTCCAAACACTTTGTAAATTGTAAGAGGTTTAATATAATCAGCGTGGCCACGCCAAGCTCAGAGAACAAGTGTACAGCAATGCTTTGGTGCCAAAGGCTCACAGAGCAATAACAAAAACCATGTTCAAAGCAGAGAGGGCTACAGAGGAGAAGGAAAAAAGTGCACATAGAGCATTAGCTTCCTGCAGACCTATATGGTACTCTTTCATTTATGGTGGCTATTAATCCACAGGAATTACGTATCAGGTAGGGAGGGTCAAAATGAAAGTGCTTGGATTTAAAAATACTCAGGCTGAATGTTTTTTAGTGCAGGTTTTCTGATGAGGAGTGGTTTAAACCTTTTGTTTAAAGGAGATGGAGTTTCTTTTTCACCACCACCTGAACAATAACGTCTCTTAGGTGTTGAATATAAATTTAAACTGAGATCAGTTGTGTTTGTAAGCCTTCCTTTGAAGCATTTCTCTGTATGATAATATTCAATATCTGTTTACAAGGCTTTGATTTCATGCAGGAAACAACTGCTTTTGTACAAACATGTAAATGTGTATATGAATGCGAGTATTTGCATATAAATGTGCCCTCTTCATTGTTTTCTTGCTTTAAAAATCTCAACCAGCCTTGAAACAGGAACAAAACAATAACCATCACTCGTGGCCCTGCTTGACTGGAGCTCATCAGTGAGCCCAAGCAAAGCTGATGCAACTCCCACCATGCAGGAGGCTGAGCCTTCCAAGAATGTGGTTGTTGCTTTCCAGCCTGAGAAGATTCTCCAGCTACCTGCATCTTCAGGTTTGGATGATCTGTTCAAGAGGTAGCACTAAATATACAGAAAGGGTTTTTTGCAGAATTATCTTATCTTTTAGGTTTAAAGCTACTATAAAATTATTCTTTGCATGGTTAGAGAGGCAAGTGGCCCGTTATTAATCAGTGTAGTGCATTTTGGAAGGTGGAGACGGGGAAAGGTAAGTATTTATCTTGTGTGGAAGCTGTACATTCTGGGGAGAAAGAGTTATAAATAAAGGCCAGCATGATTAGAGGAAAAGATAATTGATTGAAAGTCTTACAGGAGTAGTTTTCACACTGATTATCTGATTGTCTTTTCAGTACATACGTCTTTCTCTCTAAAAGTGGTGCCAGTTTGACTCACTGCTTCCTGTGTTTTGTGGCTGCACAGGTGAGCTGTGCTGGGAGAAAGCCCCAAAGAATTTCCTCACGTGCACAGAAGGATTACAGACCACGTGTTAGATGCATAATGTATCCTTGCAAGCTTCATCAGCCAAATTGTTCCCACACTGGTATCTCAGCTGTCTCCAGTGGGACTGTGTCTCAGTGGAATTTTAGCCGTTTTTTTTCTCAGCCTGTTAGAGAAGTTGTCAATGGATGTATCAGTGTATTAGAAAGAGCTTAAGAAATTATAAAAATGCTTACCTCCTGTATTTCTGTGCCCATTTGTTGTTGCTGCTGGCATTTACATGAGATTTTTTACACAAATACCTTTATTTTGTTGAGCACAGTACGATCTGCTTTTTAGTTCCTTCTTTTCCTAAGATAAGCAGGTCTTACTCCTATTGTATTGATTGAAATTGTCTTGCTGACAGAGCAGTGTAAGCAAATTGTCTGAGAGGTACTCCTTTCCAAGAGGATGGGGTCAAAGAGGATTTATGGAAGAGCTTCACACAAAAAGGAGTTTTGCTCTCTCCCACATATAGACAGTGCTCACAATGCCCAGTTCAGATTGCTGAGTTAGACCATGGCCATTGCCAATAAGGCCTTCTCAAAGGCAGGTGCAGCATTTCATGCACATTTCATCTTTTGCCCAAGGTTAGAAAGTCCTTGCAGTCTGTGTTTTGCTTACAAACATGAGAGATGATCCATGCACATACTCTGCATTTGCATTGGATTAGCTGTAATTTGAAGCACAAGCTCTTCTGACAGTGAAAACATTAAACATCAGGGCCTGCTGGAGCTGTGCAAAACCCAAAAGAGGCGCCCTGAAGACTCTTAACTTACTTATCTGCACTGAAAGAATCTCTTTGTGTCTCCACCGGTGGAAATGCAGAGTGAAACTCTTCTCAGAAAAGCAGTTTCATCTGGTGATGTAGCAGGGCCAGGCATCTGCTGGTGTCAGGATGAAAATGTGATGTGTTCAGCCAGATCTGAGATGAATTTTGAAGATTGCTCAAGCTTGGAAAGCTTTACATGGTTTGGGAGGAGAATGAGCTGCTGAAATGCTCAGCAGCCACTGCAGATCTCACACGTGTTGAGCAACACAGAATTAACGAATCCTGGGCTGGAGAGAGAAAAGTCATTGGGGGAGAATGTGAACCATGCAAAGCTCTTGTTTGTATCTGGGCATTGGACAGCTCCAGCAAACCCCTGAGTAGCTGGCAAAACAATATGAAAAAATGCAGCTATTCCCCTTTCCAGCAGGTTTGTTTAACCCCTGACAGAATCACTCCAGTAAAGGTGAAGAGTCTGGCCACGGCTTCGGTTTCTGAATTTTAATCAATCTTTGAGCAGTTAGTTCAAAGCTATTTTTCATACGACAATAAATCATGATTTGGACCTGTTGTTACCTTTTCGTCTGAAATTTGGACACTCAGATTAGCCTGGCTGGTGACTGGGACAGCCATGGTGAGAGTACACATGAGAAGAGTCTGAATTCCAGTTTGTGTGCAGCACTTCCAGAGCTCCGGCACTTGCAAACAGCTGTGTTAACACATCTGGAACTGCTCCTGTGGGGATCCATCCTGTTGGGGAGCCCTCTGCAGCTCTGGGAGCAAAGCCTGGAGCTCAGCCAGCCATGAAACTCAGTGAAACAGCTAATTCCTGACAGGAGGACACTGCCATCCGTGTTGCTTTGCTGTGACACAGAGAGGAGGTGGTTACAGACCTCTGTTTACATCTTTCCATTTCACTCAGCTCCAGTAATTATTGACAGGCCTAATTGCCACCAGATGGCTGTATTTTAGTGTAGGACAGTATCAAAGAGCCCAAAAGCTTCTGTAAGTGTACAGGTTTTACTTGGAACCTTAGGAAGGCAGAGAACAGCACTGACTGAAATCTCAGAGAAACAACAGGATCAATTAGGCTGGAAAAGACCTCTGAGATCATTGAGTCCAACCTGTGACCCAGCACCACCATTTCAAGCAGACCAAATAATGATTTCTGAAACCAGTGGGAATTTTGCTGACAGATACCAGATATTTCAACATTCTAAAACCAGCCACAAATAAAATTGGCGGCACTCAACTAAATGGGAGCAGGAAAGAAAATGTGTTAGGGAAGGGAAAACAAATGCTCTATTTACATAACAATAAAACTTTCAATAAAAAGAGGAGCAACCTGACAGTGTGAAATACCTTTCAGTACTGCCTGCTCAGGGCAGCAGAATAATGCCTGACTGAGTAATCTCAGCTGAGAGATGTGATGTGGTGGGAGTTGCAGAGGATGTGTTTAATCACCCTGTTTTTTGCTAAGTGAGTCAGATTAAAGACTATGTGAGAACCATAGTCAGAGGAAGGAAGTTATTGTCAGTCCTAGGCACTGAAACTGAGTTTATGTTTTAAAAAGTTTCATACATTACAGCCTTCTAAAAGGTTCATTGATTCAGGGATCCTAAAACAACAAAGAACTCAATGTTGAAGGACAGCCTTGGTGAGGGACATACAGTCAAACTCTGCAGCTGTGGGAACGTGGCCACAAGATATTGATTTTGTAGAGTCTTGAAATGATTTGGGCCTGCTACCATCTGCATTACTGCTTTAAAACAGAGTCTGAAAATGCCTGTGTTTGGAAGAAGCAATTCTGTGCTGAATTTCCCTGGCAAATGCCATCACTCACTCTGAGAGAGGAGAAGTTGCTGAACTCGCACATGCAGGGAAAGCCAGTGAATTACAGAGGTTTGCAGCCTCATGTGGAGAGAAAATTGCAGGATTCATAAAGCAGTAGCTGGAGGAAGTGTGTACAGATGCTTCAGAGACCTCTTGTGCAAACAGACAACACCTTAACTCACAGATTTAGAAGCAGAATTAACTTTGTTCTTCAGCACTGCTTCTCTTAACTGCTTCACTGCCATTCACAGATGTTACTGGGCTGCCTTTTTTTCTTAGTAGAATTGAGTCTAATATTTCCCCCCAAACTAATCACCTTCAGCAGCTCTCACTGGATTTGGTGCCTGGGCCCTGGTACCATGTTCATCTTTTAACTTCCAGTATCTGACAATTTACTGTTTTCTCAATATTTCACCCTGGACATATAGAGTAATACCTAACAGACCTGACTGTATGCACTTAATTTTACACCTTTGTTTTTCAATTTATACATAGCTGACTTTGGAAGGGATTTATTACAGCAGGAAATACCTGATTCAGCAGGGGTAACATCACATGGTGCCATCCTCAATAACAGAATTTTCCTGAATTCATTTTGAAGCTTATAAAAGATCTGAAAAATACTGCTTTTAACCTTTGTCCATGGAAAGGGCTTCCTAGGCTTTGGGATGAGGCAGAAATAGCAGGAAATTGAATTGCGGAGTAGTATGATATCTAATTTATCACAAGGTGAGAAATGTAGAATTTTGGGAAATTAGAATGGTAAGTAGATGGAGACAAGATGGAGGATCCTTATTGTTTTAGGGCTTCTTCCTCCTTCATCTACTCCATGTTCTGCAGTGTTGGGTCACTAAATGATTGGTTAGAACTTGCTGCAGTACACTGTTACATGAATAGAAGTTTGGTTAGTAATTGGTAGAAAAGTAGAAATAATATATGTTCTTGGTGATAATTGGGTAAATTATCTTTAAGAGAACCTTGAATCTGTGTGATTGACGCTCTTTGGTGTCTTTTCTACATTGTGCTAGGCTGGTGTTAATCCTGGTGTGCAGAAATTGTAGATAAGAAAAGAATAAACAACCTGGAGAACAAATACAGCCAAGGGTCCAGTTTATTTTTTACCTAAACAAGGCCTTAAAGGACAGTTCTTCCCTATCCGGGAAGACTCATGTGGGAGTAACAAGACTCCTACAGTTGGTCCCCATGAGACTCTCACAGTTTGGAGTTTGTTAGAGGCCTGTTGAGCAGCCCTGTCCCATGAGACTCTCACAGTTTGGAGTTTGTTAGAGGCCTGTTGAGCAGCCCTGTCCCATGAGACTCTCACAGTTTGGAGTTTGTTAGAGGCCTGTTGAGCAGCCCTGTCCCATGAGACTCTCACAGTTTGGAGTTTGTTAGAGGCCTGTTGAGCAGCCCTGTCCCATGAGACTCTCACAGTTTGGAGTTTGTTAGAGGCCTGTTGAGCAGCCCTGTCCCCTGTCCCTCAGCCACGGGCCCTGCTGGCCGCCCCAGGCCCACACCCCAAGGGAGCCGGGCCTGTCCCCTCAGCGGCCTCAGCCACTCAGCAGCCTGGGGCTCCCTCTGCTCGGTGCTTTTCACTCTCCACCTCCTCCAAGTGCCCCAGCAGCCTGTCCTTGCTTGAGGAGCTGCTCTGAGTGGGTTCCTGTGTGTGCATAGGGCCCTCTGAAGCTCGGCAGGGCAGCAGCAGAGTTCCTCCGAGGACAGCAGAGATGGAGCACACAAACAGGGGCTGCTGGAAGCACGGTCTGAGGAGCAGATGAGGAGGCAGAGGAGATGAGGCAGATGTGCAGGAGGCTGAGTGTGCACTGTGGTTTTCTTAGTAAGAAAGCTTGTGGCGCTCTGAAAGCATCTTTCAGTTTTCTGAACGTGCTTTTGATTTGTACAAACTAAATCAAAGGGCTGGGTGAGTTGGCTGATCATTCTCAGAAGGAAGAGGCAGCTATCTTCGAGCTCTTCCCCTGACCTGAATTCCTGGTTGAACAGCAAACCAGTTTCTTAGCTGAAAAGTAAGTGTCAAAGGATACTACAGTTAAATTATTTTTTATTTCCACCTATCAAAGAAAATTAAGTGAGAGGGATTAAGTGGATAAATGTGTCAAGTAAACCTGCACTGAAAACAATATACTCCCTTTCTGCAACTCTAAACAATTACTGCCATGTGATTTGGAAACTGTCAATTAACTCTGAGCACAGTGAATCAGAGCTGCTTTCTGGAGTAAAGAAAATAGAGCATCTCCCCGTCACATCAGTATAGATTGCATTAACCTTAATGACTCTTGTAAGGCTAAACCTTGTCTTGCCAGGCAGATTGAACACTGGGCCTTGTAAGCTTTGCCTTTAACTTATCTTTGCAAAACTCCCATTGATTCTACTCTAATTTAAACTAGAAATACAGAAATTGTCAGGTCTGAACAGACCACTGGTGCAACTAATTTGATTTTTTGTTGCTAACTGCAACCAGTGATGGATGGACTCAGGGAAAAGAATGAATCATTCCCTGTCCCCTCCCCTTTTCTCTTTCCACTTTTACCCTTTCCCTAATTTGCTTAATTAAGTGTGGTGTGATTTCTTTACCCCCAGTTGATGACAAGTTTGTGTACTGAAATGGAAATATTAACAGATCTTGTGTTTTCAAACTCCCCAGTATTATTAGAGATATTATTCTTGCTAGTGTAAATGTCAAATCCCAGTTTGGAAATAATTCTTCTGTTTCTCCTGTATTAAATGGATTATCCTAAGAAGTTTCCAAATCCATTGCCAGGAGCCTTCTTTTTTAAAGTTGTTGAATGCTTCCTTTCAGTGGGAGAAAATGTAAATAGGACTGTGTTACTCCATGGGCACCACCATCTGCCACATCTCCTGTTCCATTATTAATCTCTGGCTAAAGTTTATTTGGTGAATTGAGAGAAGTTCCTCTTAGACTTATTCCAGTGTAACAAAATCCAACCCTCTTTCTTCCAGTTATGGGGAATCTCTCTCTTCATGATGCACTTAAACAAAATTGCTATCTCTTCATGGGGAGAAAGACATAAGATGATGTCTCAGCTAGAACAATGTCTTCTTTGTCTAATGGCTAGTAGATATTTATTGATTGGCTTCTCCAAAATATCCCTTAAGTTCTCAACCTATGACATAATGAAGTGATTTTTCTATGGGCAGCTGCTCAGCACCTCAAAATTGGGCGCACGGGGGCTCCAAACTCAGGATTTTAAAATGAAGGTGCCAGAAGTTAATTACTTTTTGTACAAAAATAGGATGTGATTTCAACTTCTGAGATATGTGAGTTCTCCTTAGCTCATGCCAGGTCAGGCTTTCTCTTAACTGAATCTCTACCACACATCAGAACAGTTCACCTATGGCAACAGCAAAACCACTGCTCTTGTCAACCTTATTGCTGCACAAATTCTTTCCAAAGCTCTGTTGCTGTGGTTCAGAGAATGTATATTATCAGCTTTATTCATTCTTCACTTAGGAAAAAAAAATAGTCTCATGAATTAGGAAAAATTCCAGGAATATTTTAATCCTGATGACGACAAATACTTCAACCTGCTGCAGTGCAGACTAGAAGGCTGTAATTGGATTCAAGAGGAAAAAGAGTCCTTCAAGCTGGGAATTTAGCTGGGAATCTCTGAGTAAAGCATTTTCCTGCTCAGGTGTGAAGACAAAGCACCTGCTGGCATCTTGCCACCCAGCATTGTAAACCCAGCTATGTTCAAACAGCAGCTCCACTTGCTGGCAATATAATATGATATATTTTAAAATTCAAGTATAACTATTTTTCCTGTCTTTATTCCCTGCACTGGTATGTGCAAAAGCTTCTCATTCAACTAAAAGGAAACTAAAAAATTAGCAAGTAAGAATCAAGCAGTCAGGACGTTAACTTGACAACTCCCAAACCAAACAGGGAAAACTATTTAAAAGCTGAGCACCTTCAATATAGTGAGAAAGGAGGAGGAAACATCACCAAGACCACATTTGTGGGAACCTGTGTAAGATTTTATGGACTTTCAGAGTGTGTGTTAACTGCAGGGCTGAGTGAATCTGAATAACAAGAGAATTTAGGGAAAAATGATAAAATACTAAAGACCCAGATTGTCGGTAAAGCTTCCCTTTTCCTTTGAAGTTATAAACTATTAAAAATAATTAAAATAAATCAGGAGGTAAAGGCAGAGGGTTTCACTAACTACAGAATCTTGTATTTGAAACTGAGCCTGTATTTCCAGCAGAGGTGTGTGCACACAGGATTGTATGGCCTGGTGGTTCCTAATCCAGTTCTCAAATAGTGGCAGAAAGCCTTTTTCTGCAGAAATCTCCTTTGCAGCTGCACTGTCAGGGGCTCACCTTCCAGATGAGGTGCAGGGAGCCCTTCTGAGCTGGTGTCTCCTTTGTTATAGGACCACCACTCCCATGAACTCAGTGTGCTCAATCACTGCAGAGGCCAGGAGACAGAGATTTGGATGTGGCATTAAATGCACGTGGATGATTTTGTACAGTAAAGGAACTGCTTGGTATCCACCAAGGAATGCTGAGCAGTGGCTATGTAGCTTGGAGAAAAAGAGAGAGGAGATGCTAATGAATACAAAATTTATAATAATCTCATTAATTTAGATCCACAAGAGCTGCTCAGACACGGTATTAATAGCAGAGCTTTGCAGTCATCAAGTTTGATCCATGTATTTCTTTCCAGTCTCCCAGTCCTGATCCTCTTCCCTTCATGCAGTAAATCAAACAGGACATATCTGAACTTCTAAAGGTTGCCAGATGTTTCTTTTATTAGGTTACTGGGAGGTAATAACTTTCAAAGGGCAGAAGAGTTTTGGCAATGTGGTGAATTTAATCAGAAGAGATGGGAGTGGGGCTGTGTGAGGCCGCGTCCCTCCATGTGGGCACTGGGGAGCAGGAGAGCAGCACAGCAGGGCTGGCTCAGGAGCTCCTTTGTGCAGGGACAGCCTGGGGCTCGGGCACCTGCACTGCCCAAACGGGGTCAAAACCCTGAGACAGGGAAGCTGCTTTGGTTATCAGAGCCTAGGCCAGCAAATTGTAGAGTTCAGTTACTACAGCCATACTCTGTACCCTGTGTGCATCGCTGGATTCCTTCTTGCTTTGTTTTCCCAGTAAGTCAGATCTCAGTGCTCTAAAATTTCACTGTTGTCAAAACCAAGTGCATGATGACTGAACTGCCACTTAAGAAAGCAGAAAGACCCTGCTGTTTAAAGAGATCTCTTTCCTAGTGTACCTCCAGGCCTGTTTGCCTCTTCCATTCATCATCTAGGGAAGGAATCTAAACAAAGAAAATACAAGCATTTCACACTTTTCCAACTCCATTTCTTTTTCCAAAACTCAATCTTGGTCCTTCTAAAAATCACATTTTTAACCTTATAAATTGTCTATATTAAGCAGTCTGTCCAAGTAGCAAATTTCTGAGGACATTAGGAACCTGAGAATGGCAGAAACAGCTGCATTCAGTAACTCCAAAACTCTTAATTCTGAATAAACAAGGTGGGGTTTACAAAGACTAAAGATTTGTGTTTAGAGAAAAGGTATAACAAAGAAAACATGCCAAGGGGTCTACACCTTACATTCCCATTGTACATAATGCCATTTCCAAATTTGTCTCCAAACCCAGAAACTTCCAGACTGAGCAACACTCCAGTGGTAACAAAGGAGTGACAGCAGGGACTGCTCATCGCTCCTGGCTGCATCTGCATCCCTACCCTGGTGCCAGAGGGGAACCCTTCTTCCAGAGAACCCAGGAGGGACCCTGCAAACCTCGTGCCTTTAACTGAGACAGCAAGAGATGGAACAAGAGCTGTGTCTTAGTGTCTGCCAGAAAGAAACCCCTGCTGAGCTGCTCACCTGACCTTGTACCAGCTCTGTGCTTTCCTGACATGCTGCAGGTCCAAGGTGCTGGCCACAAGCCCCGGACATCCTCATGCTGCAGCCAGGTAGTGCTGATGCCACATGGGCTTCTTTCCTTCTTTCCTTAGTTAATCTGCTTTTCGCTTCTGCAGCCTCACTACAGAGGTGCTCACTGAATATCTCAGTCTGGTCAACTTCAGTTCATTTGAGCTCGTATTTTCTGTTAAAAATGCCTGATTGGTTACCTAAAATAACAAAATATTTTTCTCATTTGTGAAGGCTGAAACTGCTTAGGCAGAGGCTTGAATTACTACTCAAAACTGTGTAGCGGAGTTTTGTGTAGAGAGTTTGTGTTGTATGCTGTAATTTATTAGTCTCACAAGGTATGCAAAATTATTCTGTGACTATTCAGTAGCCATAAAATATATGAAGAAGTGCAACTACCCCAAATTTCTGAGATTTCTTTTGTGTATAAATGCATTACTGTTTCTAAAATGTTTATGTGACTCTAGGACATTTATTTGCAAGACACAGACTGCTTTAGTAGTACCTGGGGTACCTTAACCTTGGCTGGACTTGACTCTAGGTGCTTCTGTAACACAAAACTACAATCAAATTAAGCCTTAACTTCAGTAATTGAATTTTAGTAGCCAAGTTTTATGAAGGAAACAAATTTCAGTTACACCTGTGTATTTGCAAAAGATGAATTTTCAGTTGTTAAATGTAAGTGTTCATAGACAAGCTTGTGCACTCAACCAAAGAGAGAAGAGAATCAATATCACCCTCGAGCAGCAGCTCAAATTTCAAATATTCACAGCTTGTAAAGTCAAACTTGTGAAGTTTAATTGACCAGGAATAATTTGAGGACAGTGATCTGTAGGAGCTTCATAGGCAGAATGCAACCAAGTTATTCACTGGAAATTATTTATTCCACTTTAGAAATTATGGGGCACTTGCAATGGGGCTGTGCATTTGCTAAAATCTGAACCTTAATTTGCCCATGAGCACTGCATGATCCTCAGCAGAAAAGGAACAGCAATTAGGAGCTTGTTTTCATGTAATTCCCTCCCACCACTGCTCTTCTGAGTAACCTGGCTATCAATGAGCCCATCCCTCCTGCCACAGCCCCACAGCATTGAAGCTGTAAAGGAGAAGATTAACAAGGGATCCATGATCTCTTTTGCTTCTGTGACTTTGAAGTTCAGAGCAGAATTAACCTGTGATTCTTCCCTCTGCTTCTCTGCAGTGACCAGTGAACTAAATGTCCATTTTTCTTCCTCAGCTGCCAGGGAATATTTACTGTAGTTTCTCCTGTAGAGCCTTGTTCCTTTGGTAGAGCTGAGAGTTTGGCTCATCCAATTTCAGTGTCTCTTTTTTAACCTGTGGCAGTGCTTTGCTCCTCTCTGCTGTGGTTTAATATTACATGTTTCTGGAAAGGCCAGGCAGGAAACAAGGGCTGATGGGGAAAGTGCTTCTGGGAAAATGGGACAATCTTCAACCTCCCAAAAATTGTGAATAGTGTGCTTAGGGACATAAAAGTTCAGCTAAATGAGTTTTGAGAGGAAGAAAGGTAAAGTGAACAGAATTCGGAACATAACTAATACTGTAGTTATTTTTATAAACTTACATCTTTGCTAAATTCTGAAATTGCATGTTGTTTATGAATATTAGTGTTGGCAGAAATCAAGTTTGGAGGAGTCTGTCGTGACTTAGAGGATCCCATATGAAATATTGTGATATTTCATGCATGTAATCCATCTTCCTCTCCTGGTGTCCAGTTTACCACTTCTGTAAGGCTGTGAAATTAATCCCCAGTCAGGCCCCTTCAGGAGGCAGCACGTCAGGCTGGGCTGGAGAGACCATCCAGTCACAGAGCTGTTGTGTTTGCAATTCTGGCTTCCCAAATTACACAGTGTTTGTACTATTAAGCTGCAGATGCCAGGCAACTGGTGAGGCTGATACCCTGCAAGGTATCTGTGAACCAGTTAGGGAGCCCAAAGTGCAAAAAAACCCATGAAATGGAACTCATTCTGCTTGGTCCTCGCCTCACACCCAGGTGTAGGAACAGCTCATGTATGGACACATACTGGCTAGAGAACAGATACAGAGGGCAGTGACACTGCTTGAAAAAATGTCCCATCCAGACTCCAGGATTTAGATTTTACAGGCGGGCAGGGTGGCAGAGATCTTTCCTTTTCAAAGGTAAAAATGAAAACTGAGCATGTAGCAGTTTCTTTCTTATGTTTTGATCTTCAGGATTTAAGTAGGTAACAAAGCTTGTGCCCATTAAAAGGGTGAACTCAGGGGTCCCTAATTAGGAGTTACAATGCAGGGGTTCCCTGCCAAGGACGTGGCATCCCCACCACGGTGTTCAGCTTCCACCTGATGAATGTTAAGAACCTCTTCATGTTAGAAATTTTAATTGCTGTGTTTGAGAGCAGATGCTGCAGGCTGTGGGGTGGGAGTGCTGAGCACAGCTGGCTGTGCTGGGCTGACCCTTGAGCTGGCTCCCTGCTCACCTCTCTGCTCAGCCAGCAGCATTTCAGCATTACCCTCTGTCAGACATCCTTTGTGTCAGCTTGCCTACAGGTACAAGCCAAGCAATTGCTGGAAATCATAAGGAATCTTTTGTGCCTTGCCCTATTTTTAAGCCCCTTTGTCACTTATCTTTAGACAGCCTCAGTATTTAAGCAATACAGGTTGGGGGCTTTTTTCCTTTGCTCAGACTTGTTTGAAGGGTTGTCAGTGTGTGTTCCCCGTTGAAATTCTTATCCAGTCTGTACAGCTCAAGTTCCTTGGTGTAAACCACCCTGAGAAGTCACCATCTTAATTTTCAGGTCTGCCTCAAATCCCTTTGGCCAGACTGACCTGATCTGTGCAAATTTAAAATCCTAAGCAGCACAGTCCAGTCAAACCAACACACCTGATGAGTCTGGGCAGAATTATAACACTGGCCTGAATAATGATGGTGAAGCAAAAGGTCTACAGTGATCTACAGAGAGCTTGTCTAAAGGAAATAATGTTTAGGGTTTTTTTATTTTACAGAATGAACCTCCTTACTTTGCAGTTCTTTACAGTTTTATGCTGCACATTGAGAGAGGGTCCTTCACCAGCTTCTAGACACTTCTTTCACAAGAAAATTGGTTGGCAGGGGCATATTTTTTGCTTGTCACAGGTGAGATGACTCCATTGACTTCTGTAGTTCACTGACTGAGAGATCAACCACCCAAACATTTAGAGGTGTTGAGATTACTAGCAATGTGAGGGGAGACAAAACGAGGCAGATTTCTCTCTTTTTTGTACAGCTCACCAGAGAGCATTTCTTCCCAGCCATCCTTGTTTTTCTTTTCTTCTGGAGTGGACAGGGCTGCCTTCCTTGACACTGGCCATGCCTTCTGGCAGGTATCCTCCACCCTGGTGCCAGCAGAAGAGCTGCTGTGGTCTGGTACCTGTTTGGCCTGGATTCACCCAGTGCCCAGCACCAAGCTGTGCCTGCACAGATACCCTGTTTGCCCTTGCTGTCACCCCGTGCCCACCAAGCTGTGCCTGCACAGATACCCTGTTTGCCCTTGCTGTCACCCAGTGCCCAGCACCAAGCTGTGCCTGCACAGATACCCTGTTTGCCCTTGCTGTCACCCCGTGCCCACCAAGCTGTGCCTGCACAGATACCCTGTTTGCCCTTGCTGTCACCCAGTGCCCACCAAGCTGTGCCTGCACAGATACCCTGTTTGCCCTTGCTGTCACCCCATGCCCACCAAGCTGTGCCTGCACAGATACCCTGTTTGCCCTTGCTGTCGAGGAGTGCTGAGTGAGGCACACTCAGTGGTGGCAACAGCATTCACACATGTGCCTCATTGTGCTCCAGTACCTCAGTTTCCATGGCTACCACAGAAATTGCAGGTTTGCTGTACAAATTAGTAGGAGAGATTCAGAACAGCAGCCCATATGCTGCAGCTGCCTGAAGCTCACTCCCCTCTGCTGGGCACAGCCGTGCTGCTCTCTGCCAGGGGCTGGAATGCTGGGCTCCAGCAGGTGCAGCAGGCACTGCTGGGCTCTGCTGGGGAAACTGGGTGCACGCACCAGCCTGCCTCTGGTGTGGCTCTGGGCTGTCATGTTTTTGAGCAGGGAAGAGGATCAGCATTTTGACGTACAGCCAAGGGTCCTGGGGGAGCTTCCTCTCAGGTGGTTGGGTTTTCTGCCACTCCCCAGGTGTAAAGCAACTGGAGTAAGGGCTTGTGCCTTTATTTATAAATTTCAGCATCTAACTGTAGAGATTTATGCAAAAAGGTTGCAGGGAGAACATAAAACCAGACAGAATAGAATACATAAAGTCCATGCAGACCAGTACCTGTCACAACTGGAGACTGACAGCAGGATCCACAGGGAGGATTACAGGGATGCAGAAGCATTGGAAATACCCTCCTGTGCCCAAATAGCTGCAGCTCTGCTTTCCTGAGTCAGAGATGGTATCAGTGTCTTTATTTTCCTAGTGATTTTTTTTTCTATTAATTTGCCTAGTTGTGTTTGAGCTCACATTCAATTTAGGCTCTGCAACAGCTCAGCAACAGGCTCCACAGCTGAGCTGTGCACTGGGTGGCCAAACCCCCTGCAGTCATATCCTCCCCAGCATTAGCAGTCCCAGTTCAATTATTTGAAGTCATTTAACAAGCATAAGCCATTCCATAACTGTGATTATTGCCCATCTTCATGTGTTCTCCACTTCTAACAAATCCTTCCTGAGAGGGCTGGTGACCAGAATGGCTGTCAAGATTCAGATATGCTGTGGATGTCCCTGTTCCTTTCCTGGTACATCTCAATATCTGGATTGTCCCTGAGCACTGAGCTGGCACAGTCTGCCAGAACACAAATATTTCTTTCTTTACTGGTAGCTGTAAAAGCAAAGCCCATCACTCTGTGCTTACACAGATGTCTGCTCTGAGGACTCTGCCAAACTCCTTCCTTAGGACCAGCCCACCCTGGCATCCCCTGGTCAGTGGGGTTAAGAATATGGCTGGACCAGACTTGTCAGGCTAAAGTTTTTGTTCACACTCAGTATAAGGTTCCTCTCCATGAAGTATTTGTATCAGCATGATCTTTCTTGAAGCCTTGCCTTTCACCAGCCCTCTCTGCAGGACTCTGCAGGGTTCTGCACAGGAATGAGTAACCTGCCTGTCACAGGGGGTTCCTAGTGGGCACTTCTGCTCTGTGGACTTTCATGGTCCTCTAGCTCTGCCATCCCACAATACTTTGCCTACCTAAGTACTGCATGAGAGGTCCACAAACCAGAGATTCAATCCTCTACCACGATGTAGCCCAGACTGAATTTTAGGCAGCTTGTTGGCCAGCATTTATTTGAAGTGAAAGGCATCCTGAATGGGACAATTCTGGTGCCCATACAATGTTGTCCTGTTGTTACTACTCATAAAAGGTTCCAGAGGGAGGTAATTTTGGCAATCACTGCAGGAGCCTTGTCCCATTACAGTCTCTGAGTTAACATGGTCACAAAGAGCACTCAGACCCAGTTCCTTGCAGTGTGTGCATTATGCCTGGCACATTCAGCCAGCCAAGCAGTGTGTTTGTCTGTTAATAATCAGATCAATAGGGTGTGTTATTACATTTCAGTGCATTATTGCAGTTATTAAATAGCTTTCCCAAGGATTATAGAATAGCTATTTTTCAATAATATATTCCTTGATACCACCTTGAAAAAGAGTTCATGAGGTTTTTTAAAAGGTCTGTTAGCAACCTTCCAATTTAGGTAAGTATTGTGGTTGAATTCAAATCATGAATAAAATATGAAATAGATTAAGAAAGATGAATGGAGTGTTGAAAGAAGATCCCAAATCTGTTTTGGCTAATGCTCATAGCATTAATTTTCTAGAACTGCTCTCTTCACACACTACTGACTGAAAGTGCTTCATCCATCCAAATATCTACACTGCCACAGACAGTTTCTTGTACATTTTTATCTTTCAACAACTTGAAATTGAAGGGAAGTGACCATATAGGATGGCTTCTCAGATACATAATTCCAGCATTTAAAGACATTTAACTCTGCCCTGTGAAGTCACATAGCACTTTTAAGATGGTTGAAGATTTTGTCTCTAGATTAGAATAAATTACATTAGCAATGTGTCAATTTTAATATTTTCTTCTTTTTTTGGTAGGTCTAAGTGTGTCTTCACAATATTTCATACTAAAAAATTTCTGAGAGAAATTTTGACTTGGGTCTCTTGCATTATCCATTATAAATAACATAATTTCAGTTTTATTGTCAGGAATATTTTCTTCTAGCCTTTATGAGAGTGTTCTTTGGGGATTTACTTAATTTTGTGTATTCTGACTAAATCTACTGAAACAATACCATGACTGTTTCTAGCAGTTTGACAAATATAACATTGGCCTTGCTAAGAAGCAAGAGTATCCTTTCTTTGTTTTCCATCACCAGATTCACTCACTAACATTACTGCTGCCTCACCTAATAATGTATTTGTGAATTTGTCCTCCAAGTTTAATGGAGGACAGTGCTGGCAATCTGGAAAGTTTGGCAACCTTACTCATTGTAAAACGCCTGTTTACATATATTAAAGATGTCTTGCTAAAGTTTAACAGCAAGACCTCCCTGAGCAGCCCAGCAGCACTGAATTTCTCAGGTACCCACACAGCACTAGGCTTGTCTTTGCTGCCTGGAGGGTTAATTTATGCAGCTGAATCTGCTAATCATCACTGCAAGGAAAACACATCCACATGTTTACTGTAAAGCACCGAGATCTTTGGACAGGGACATTTACCATCACTGCAGAAAATAATAAGCCATCAGGTCAGGAAAATACCCATTTACTCCAATAATCTGTCTCAAGCCTGTAGCAAATGCTGTGAACAGCATAGAGGCAGGGCAAGCATGCAGTGATCCTGCCCAAAATACCCTCCCAGTCTGCAGTCATCTGCAGCATAATTCCTCAACCAGTGGCTGTGCCTGTTTGAAAGGTTGAACCTTTCTCCCATTAATCTTTCTGGGAAGTTGTGTATCCCTATATTCTTGCATTTACAACCTCATGTGGCAAGGAGGCCCAGTGGTGGCAAAGATCTTCTTCCAGCACTACTTGTCTGCCTGGAACATCAGTTCCAGGAGAGAGTTTTCATGGTGGAAGGTGTAGGGCAGCTCTTATAGAACATCTTGGGCTGCTTTCAGGGGTGCATAAAGGGGGTGCCACATATCCAAGCCTTGCAAGCAGGAGTAACTCATGCTCACTGAGCAAACAGTAGCTGGGAAGCCAAAAAAAAAAAGGTTTTGGATGAGTTCTAATCTCATATTTTCTCTCTGCTTTAAAAAATGTAGGTGCACTTATGGTCCTGTTTGAAACAAGTCAGCCTCCTTTGACAAACGATGTGATTGTTCAAGTAGGGCTGGACAGAGAACAGTACATAAGAACTTTCAGGGCAGTTCTGTAATCCAGATGTGCTTTCATTTGTTCTGCTGTGGGACTGACCCATGGCTGAATACAAAGTCCTTTCTGGACAGTTGTCGTTTCCCCTGTAGTTGTCACTCTCCAAGGCGAGTCCTACCCGCACTACTCTTGCATGTTGATCCCTGTTATAATTTGTCACTGTTACATCTGCCCTGTTCTGTACTCTGATTAAATTAGAACCCCATTAAGCACAGTTGGCTGTCAGGCAAAGGAAATGTCTGATCTTATTTTCAGTATAAGGCCTGCCCTCTGCACTCCCACATGTCAGGAAATTTCCAAGGAGTGATAAGGCTGCAGTTTTGATAAGATTCCTGCATTTCTCCAAAGGCTTGTTGAAAGTGTGGCAGCTTAGTGGTTGAATATTAGATTGTTAAGTGGCACAGTGCCATGTATTGTGCATAAAGGGCTTCCTGAAAAGCTGCCCACTCCTCAAGGCTCATCCTTCACGGCATCAACCACTCTCCAGTGATGCCATAGCAGCAGGACCTGGGCAAAAACACCACTTCAACCCATTGAAACAACCACACAGATGGAAACTGTGTCCCATCTCATGATAAAGAACAAACCTCGTTTGCCATTCCTTGAAGTAGTACTGACAAAACCTGAACTGAAGGTGTTTTGTGTTTTTCTCTTTTTGTTGGAAAAGTAGGATATTGGCAGATCATTTGTGTCGAGGACCACGTGCTGAATATTCCCTTTCTAACAAAGCCCACCAGACTTGCCACAGGGTTTCAAGGGATTCCTGACGTGTGTCACCCCTGCCTGTGTTTCTGGTCCTGTTCCTGGAGGGATTACAAGACTTTATTCAGCAAGTGTAACCTTGAGTGCTGTTGTTTCAGCAACCTGGTCTATTAAAAGGTGTCCCTGCCTGTGGCAGGGGGTCAGAACTGAAGGCTTTTAAAAAGTCCCTTCCAACCCAGGCCACTCTGGGATTCATGTTGAGAATATCTGGCTAATCATCAGAATCTCTTCCTACCTGCTACTGTGTTAATACGTGGTATTTTCCTTTAGAAGGCAGCCTGTCTTCTGCAATCTTCCCTTCAAATCAGGTTGCTTAACAGCTTAAAGTCTTTTAAACAGTGTGTGCCCATTTTGTTCTCTTAGATCATTCTATGCCTTCTGTTAAGCAGTAATAAAACAAAATGAAAATACAAGATTTTGTTTTAAATATTCAGTCCTTAACTGTGCATCCTACGGGCTGGGCTCAGTTAATCTCTGGATTTCAGTGTAAAATATGATGGCATTTATCTGTAAAACTTATTTGTACTGCACAACACTCTCACTTAAGACAATCCTCAAACCAAACCCTTTTTGTACCACATACGTTCGTTTTCTGCTATCAAAGAAAAAAAAACCTCAAGACCATTGAGCAGCTGCAACCTTTTCTACAGACCTTATTTATCTGATATGAGCTGAACTGTGTACTGCACTTCATAGGAACAGAAAGAAATCCCTGTGCTGCCTGCAAATGTCTGTCAGCCCTTCCAGAGCAGAAATTAATTGTGCCCCCACCACGAGAAAACGAACAGGTCAAAACACTTCTAGTGCTGTGCTCTGGCAGGTTATTAGGTTTTCACCTCAGGAAATCCAGCTTCAAATGCCACATAACCTGCCTTGGCTGGTCACTCCAGAGCATGTATGCAACAGACAGAAAAAGTTAATAAAAATACATCAGGCACCCCCCACTGACAGATATTTAATTACCAATCATTTGCTGCTCACACAGAGGAGCAGTGTGGTGTCCTCTTGGGTGTTTCATTAGTACCATCCAATTTTGGCTGTGTCAAGGTTTATTTTCTGGTCAGTCCTTTAAGAATAGAAAAATCAAATATAATAAAAATACAACCTGTAGCGTTATAACTGTCAGGATAGCAACTATTGCTGTACTGAAATCAGACCTTCCAGCCTGGTTTTCACATGTTTATAGTTTCTTTTGTTGTTTCAAACAATTTTGATGGTAAGAAGGAAATTTTTTAAAAAAGAAAAATCAAATTGTATGTCCTTTAACAGAGCGTTGTGCCCAGGGCTCTGAGACAGACAGACCTGCAGGGAATCCCAGTCCTGCTCAAAGAATTAATCCCTCTCCTTTCATCCACAGCACAACTCACCAATTTATGGGGTGCCTCAGTCAGCCCAAAGGTTAGTGAGCACTGAGGAGCATTACAAAAACAGTGTTTGCAGCTGATTTAAGATGGGAGGGCATCAGCTGTGATGCTGTGCTTCCTTCTCCTCCCTTAATTTAAGGTTCTATTCTGTCCAGTGGAGTTTAAATAACCAGAAACCATCCTACATTCAGAAAGAATGAAATGAAAGCAAGGCACTCCTTAAAAAATCTCATTGGAGTGTGTAACAGACTCTCAGGCTGCTTCTGTCATTACAATTTTTGGTTTTCCTCAGCATGATAATTGCAACAGCTCCTGGATTTATATACTGGAGAAGGATTAACACATGCACATCACTATCCTTCTGCAGGTGCAATTTATGTTTATCTTCCTCCTGCTGCTGGTCCCATCTATTGATTTCCAGCTGCTGCCTTTTTACCTAAGCCATGGTGCAGAGGGAGATTTAGTCAAACCAAAGGTCCCTACCAGATCCTCGAGGTGCTTTAAATCTCTCTCAGACACAGGACTGTGGGTCTGTGCTGGAGCCATGATCATCCCATCACTCATTGCACCTGGCCAGCTTTGTTTTTCATGTCAGGGACACTGAGTTACACTGGCAGCCCCCAGCAAAATGGGCCCCTTAACTCTGGGGGTGGATCTGTTCCCAGCTGTCTGCTTAGGGTAAGTTTTGCTGGGAAGAAACGATGTGGAGAGTGGTGTTGGGGGATTTTTTAGGATATGTGTGTATGCCACTGCGATGCCTGTTAACCACTATGAGCTCCAGATTTTTTCTAGTTTTATTGGATATTGACCCTTCATTTCTGTGGCATGAAATTGTTTACTAGGTAGATGCTGTGTGCTGTCAGCCAGTCCATGTCACCAACAGCTTTAGTTGGCTTTGCACTCTTCTTCCCTGGATAATCTTGGCATTTTGTTGCGACTCAAGCTCAAGCTTTGCACCTACAGGCAGGAGCAGTGACTAATTCTTTAAGGCTTCCTTTCCAGAGGCTCTGTGACAAGTTTCAGTGCTCTCCTGAAACCTGTACCCTCCTGAGCTGCTGGAGAAGGTTCAGGTTGGTATTCCTTTCTGCTGCTGGGTCCCATTCCCAAGCTTCATGAAGGACTAATCCCAGCTGAAGCTCAAAGGCTGAAGGAGAAGGTTTCAGCTGAGCTGGCTGCAGCACACAGGACATGTCCTTTGGGAAGTACCCGTGCCTGGGGTCACCTCTGCTCTGTGGCTGCTGCTGTGCATGAGCAGTGACCCCTCATGTTCTGTTGAGCCAGGTCAGAAAGGCACAGCACAGGCAATGCTGGGGCACTGCTGCCTCCGTGCTTTTCTGCTGCTTGGATTTATTTGAGTTCCCTTAACAGAGCCATTCTTTAGCTGCTTATTCCCTCATCTAGTTTTAATTCTGTTCTGTGAGACTTCTGGAGCCAGTGCTGATCTGCATGTATAGCAGTAATTAAGTAGGGATCATGAAGTAACTTTATTTGTATAATCTAGAGAAACAGTATTCAGAGGCATTTTTATATCCTGCTTTTTCATTAAGAATATGGGCTCATCAAAACAAAGTATTTGTGGGAAGGCTTTTAAGAATAATTTTGTGGATCTGATTCTGTTTAAACCTAGAGAGCTGGATCAAGCTCCTGAATAATCAGCTGCTGGTATTTAAGGTGAAAGTCTTGGGTTCAATTTCCTCTTTAAGGTCAGCAGACCAGGAACTTGAATTCAGAGCAAATTCTAAAATACAAATCCTTATCTTGCCTTATTTCTTACTCTCACAAACCAAGCCTCATCTTCGCCACAGCTTTTAAAGAAAAGCTTTGCTTGACCTAAAAATCAGCCATACAGAGCTCCAAGAACCAGGTTGAAAAGTTAATTGCACCTTCTACATTCCAATGGAGCATTATTGATTAGAACACTTATTTAAAAAGTAGATTTTTACGTACTTCCAAGCTTTATTGCCCAGATAGTGAGATTGCTTTCAAAAGTCCCTAACCTTGAACTCCACTCATCAGTATAAATTCATTACCTAAGTTAATCCTGCTGTGTAGCAAATAAGAAAGGTATATCCATTATTATGTTCCTAGAAGCACTTCCAATCTCACTTTGGCAAAACACTGTGGCTTTAAGGGCTTGAAATTGTGTTTGAATCTTGTTGCAGCCGAGATAGGAAGAACACAATCTATAATACTTTTCATTTGCTATATCTACTAAAGTGCCAGCACTGTTCTATACCTGAGGTTATTACTGGCCCCTCTATACTAAAGCAGTGGAGTATGTATCACCTTAGAGATGTAATTAGTGACCTACCCTTGTTTTTCATCTTTCCTGATAAAGACAAATTCTAACCTTCTTTTCTATCTCTTTTCCCAAATTCAACCTGGCAGGCAGAGATTCACGACAGGAAATAACACCAAGTGCTTTCCCTGGGGATCCCTTAGCCTTGGCTGCTGGCTTACAATCTCTTTTTCCTGCTTTAAGGTCTGATTGAAAAAAGCCATTTGTTGGTAGTTTGTTAAATTTAGGAAGTAGAAAAATACAAGGTGTGAGGGGAAAGCAGTATCCCAAGCAAGCCATTAAATTTCACTGATTTCAGCAGCCAGAGCACCTTTTTGAGATATTTGCTGTGTTGTGGCCATTGTGGAGGAGATAAACACTTTAGTTAGGCCAGCTGGCAGGTTTAGTGGGGCTGAGCAGTGTATTGCTATCCCTGCTCAGCAGCACAATGGTAACTTCAGAGCTCACTTACAGACCACGTGTAAATGGTGCCTTGTTACAGTGGTACCTTCACACCTACAGATACCACCATCTCTCAGGGCCTCTGTGTTACCTTAAAGTTTACAACTGCCAGTTCAACTAATTGCATAAAAATTGGCACAAAATGTTGGCACAGCTGCCAACAGTGAGTTTGAAACTGAGAAATAGACATGGTAACCCTCTGCATCTCAGTTACTCTTCCTTCCCCCTGAATAACTTCAGAGACAAAAAGATTCATCTGAGCTCTTTGTCAGAGTGGTCACAGCCACAATGACATATTCTTGGTTGTGCAGGCAAACAAATACATGTGCTTTCCAGAAATCCATCTGTTTGGTGACTGTGACAGAGCCTCCAAAGACAGACAGCATCATTTCCCCACAGCCTCCATCCACAAGAAATACAGCATCTCTCAAAGGGCCTTTCCTAAGCAAGCACAGGCAGCTCTGTAGCATGAGTCAGAACTGCCACCTTCTAGAACAGTCATGAATATTAAATAGAGCTCTAAAATGATTGTATGGAAGTTGCCCTGCCTTGCTAAGTAAAATGAGCTTTCCCTCTGTATGGAGTCTCTCTGGGTGAAATAGATTGGTTGCAGTGGTTTGGTTTTGTTAGTGTTGAGGAGTCAGCACAGGTCAGTGGGCAAACTGAATTGTCATCTGTCTGCCTGAAACAGAATTGTTCACTCTGTGCTCACCCTCAGTGAGCGTGGGGAGCCAGGAGCACGTTCTCAGCCCAGCCCAAGCTCCCTGATGCAGGCAAAGGGGCTCTCTGGATGCTGGTATGAGCCCTGTCCTCAGCAAATGCCTCCTCGGGAACAGCCACTGCTCCTTGGCTTGTCCAACCCTTGTAGAATTCCTTTGCACAGCAAAAGGAATTTTTTTTTCACTTTTATGTTCTCTAACAGACATGAAAAGTGATTTCTGAGATTAATGCAGTATAAAATTTTAACTCGCTTTGTATAACTTCCTTCTTTTTAGACAGGAAGGGTTTTTTCCTCATTTATATTATGACATGCTTTGGCAAAAGCAATCTTACTCTTTTTATCAGTGGCAGCTTGGGATGGGCATAATATTTACAAATGATGCCATGAACAAGTTATGCAAATCACCCAAATGAGAACCAGTAAGCTTTTATATCCTGCCAAACAATCATGTATTGTAGAAATGCCACATTTTACAGTCAATTTGAGCAATGTTTTAGAGACTTTAAAACATTAGTGCCCTATTTTTCATATTGCTCAACATATATAACAGGATTTGTTAGTAACATGAGTCCAAAAATATAAACCTTTGGAATACGACAGAAAAAATAACTGTAATAGATTTTAAAAACCTAAGTGACTTTGAGAAGCCTCTTCGAAGTTCATAATACTGTCAATTTTTTAAAGATCTTGTCTAAAATTGAAAACCTGTATGACTGCAGAGAGGCAATCTGTGCCTTTCTAACTGGTATAAAAATACCATTTCTTAGTGCATGTAAATGAGCCATTATAAAATAAATCAGCAAAAAAGTAATGGATTCTCTTAATGTATGAAGCTCTCCAAAGGGCTCATCTACACTGCAGAATTTCAGAAGCATCTGAACTGAGCTAAGGATCAATGACTGCATGGACACATTAACTGATTTCTAACACTGTTCCACAATCCCTTTGGCAGTGTCCTGGAAGCTTCTTTTTTAGGAGGTTCTGGCCACTCAAAGTAGGGTTCCTGGAAGTCACAAATCCCAGGGAGATTTGTAAGACCCCCTTCCCTAATTCAGTGTGGGGCTACTAGTGAAAAATGAGCTGAACCAATTCAACCTGTCAGCTTCTATGCCATAACTAGCTCATTTTCAAGTGCCTTATCTAAATTTGAAGACATTATTGAATTATTTGTAAGCTTTAATTTTTTTTTCCATCTTAAAAGGAGCATGCGGATTCTTGGATTGAAAAATAGCAGACGTTTTCCCTTGGAAAGGAAACTGGAGTCACAGTAGTAACCCACACAACTTTTCCTCCCCAAGTGGAACAAAGGAACATCTTGGGGAGGCATAAGGAGCACATATCATAATAGTAAATTTGTGAGAACTACAGAATGATAACTTTTTAAGATGTGCTATTGAGGTTTCTTTTTCAGGCAAAAATGTTTTTGTGCCATATTACATCTGAAATCCTTACAACAGCTTTCCACCTTCCCTGTAAAGACCTAGGAGAAAGGGCTTATTTTTTCAAAGCTCTTCTAAATCTCCATCTCCCTGCCAGACTTTGTTTAAAAGGTTACAGAGCACCAATGCCTCTTTCCTGGTGTTTTACTCTTTGTGTGCTGAGCCCAATGCCCTGGGTTTGCATAAGGCTGGTGGTGTGTGGCTTTTTTGCAGTGGTGAACTATTTACTGCTGCACAAGGGCAAGTTGGGGGTTTTCTAACCTTGGCTTTCTCCTAAGCCTTTTCATTAAATGCTATGGGCAATTTTGTTTTGATTGAAGCTGTGACAGAAGCACCTGAGCTGGATGAAGCCAGGCCAGGCCCCGCCAGGGAGGACAAGGGAGGGACATTTCAGAGGCAACAAATGAATGCACAATGTGAGGTAGGGAAGAGAGGGCTGGAGTAACTGAGTCCTGTGGGGTCCTTTGTTAGTTCAAACCTTTGTGTAGTACAATTAAATATTAGTACATCCTTGTACCCTGAGGAACCACAGAACCTCTTGAGCTGAGTCTTCTGCTCTTTTCCACATTTATAAAATATTCTCCTACATTGCTTCATAGAGTATTGGGTGTTCCCAATCCAGCTGAGCCCCTGCCCACCCTCCTGCCACACTTGTGCAATCACTTTGTTAGGCCCAAGTGTTGGGGCTGAGTGGGTACATTTCCCCTCTGTGAAGCATCCCACAAGTTTTTTGGCATTGAGAAAGTAACTCTTACACTGAGCTGTGCTGCAGTGTACTGTTGTGAGCTATTTCACCAGTGCTGTGGCATGTGCAATATATATTGTGCGTGTTGCAGCAACAGGAGGGATGATGAATGGGTTATGTGTGCCCTGCTTTCTGCTTCTGTTGATAAGTGACTGATAAAGCTGACAAATAGCTGGATTAAGTAAACAGAGCCCACATAACTCATTCAAAGCGAAAAACTGTTTACAAATTATCAATTGTTATCTGCACAGTTTTGAGTTAGGAATGATGGATCCCATTCCTGTGTAGAAATAATGGGCCAGTGATGTGTATCAGGTATGTGAGTCGTAAAATTGGCCATCTGACAGTGCTCATCCTCAGGACAGGGACTGGCAAGAAAGTAAAAAAAAAAAAAGTTGCTTGGACCAAGTAGAGCAATTTTTGACTCCAGTAAAGAACAGGAATCTGAATACAACAGAGGCTTTGGGATTTGGCTTCTAAATACAGTCAGAATAATTTTTAGACTTGTTTAGAAGCTATTTTAACTAGTTACTACTCAAGGACCAATTTCCATCTCATTCCCATGAGCAGTGTTTGCAGAAAATGTAGAATGCATATCTTTTTACTAGAACAGGAAGAAATGGCTGTTAATATAATGCCACTTCATTTCATAATTCACTGTAGGACGAGAATGGGATTTCAGAGCTGCTGATGTTTTAATCTCATGTTTCCTTGTGCAAAGCAAAAAGCTGTGCATGAACCATGTCAAGTTAAACAGATTTCGTTCCTCAATGGCTGTGCCATATTTGTAGCACGTGTTAAAGATGGGGGAGTGTTCAGCTCCCTATGATCAAGTATTTGCTTTTAATTTAGTCAATCGTCCCTGCAACATCCTGATAACAAAACGTGGCTTCAGATTCCCGAGATAACAATGAGCGCACATCAGAGGGAGAATAAGCGGGCTCGCAAGAGCCTGGATGGATGCGCAGAGAAGAGGTCATGGAGGGGCTGGAAGTGCAGACACACGCACAGCTCCCGGCGAGAGGGAATCTGCGGCTCTCCAGCTTCTGCGGCTGCAGCGCAGCTCCCAGCGCGGAATTCAGGGGATGCCCGACAGCTCCCGGGCCTGGCTGCGCTCCCTCTTGGGGTTTGGCACCCTCTGCTGTCCGGTTTTTGAACCAAAACCCCCAAAACCCCCCGGAAATCCAACCGCACGGGAGACGGAGAAGGGCAAATCAGACTCTTGACTGAATAATTCTAGTGATCAACCCCCCACACTCTTTCTTGCTGCAGCAAGCAGCGAATGTTCACACACACACACACAAACAGACACACACACACACACACAAAAAAGTATTTTTCCTGCTTCACAATAGCAATTGCATAATTGCATTGGCTCTGTTTCTCATAAATGAAGTGACCAAGTCTTGGCTCCTGAATCCCTGAATCCACTGCAAGGCTTCCTGACCGTTCAGGCTGGATGCAAACAAAGCACAAATTCTCTCATGGTGGAGGAGTCTCGGATATGCTGAGGGAGGCTTTTTCTGCCTCAGCAAGGGCTCTGCACAATCATCACCGAGTCAAAGCCACCCCACCACAGTGGAAATGAGCAGGTTCCTGCCTAACATCTGGCCTGGCTGTTCTTGCTACACGACCATCTTGTGCTGCAGCTGAGAGTGCTGAAAATTGCGTAGGACACCTTATGCATGTTTTAGCTATTTAGTTAAATGTTTATTCACTCCAGATTTTTTTGGAAGCAATTAACAAATGCTTTCCTTGACAGAGAGACACAGAGCTTCACTCCTGCAACAGAAACATGGGACACCTGGCTCTGCAGTAAGGGGAATTCAAACCTAAAAGCTCTGGAAAACAGGAGGCCTGTTTCTATTGTTTGATTACCTCCACTGAATACCTCCTATATTCGATTGACAAGGTGAAAAATATTCTATGTAGTAGGCACGGGAGCTTGTAAGGGAACAGCCGCTGTTTGTCCCTTCTGTATTTCATATTTTGGATCTGCACTTGCACACTGTATTCAAGCTAAAAAATAGAAATTCATCACCCAGATCTGCAAAGCACACGGTGCCAGTCTTCCCTTAACAAGACACCAGAAAATCAAAGCTGTGCTTCCCAGTAGAGGCCCTTCAATGGCTTTGATTGTTAAATGGTTTCAGTTACGTCTTTATGAGCTTTCAGTTATCTGTGCCTTAAAGTATGAAATCTGTGGCAAAAGTGGGACAAAGCACCGTTCTGAGGGCACAGATCCCAACAGGCATTGCTGCATTCCTTCTTGGGTTAGCTGGAGTTCTGAGCCACGTCCCTCCAGAAGACCTCCATAGTGCAGGGCAGCAAGCACAAGTTCCTATGAAGGGCATGTGCCATGGTTTTGTCCAGGTTGGGCACTGCCTCACCCCTTGCCCTGTGTGCTCTGGAGCTGGGGGCATCTGGGGTACAAGTTCAACCAGAGGCTGTTCCCTGCTGGGGCTGCCTGTGCCTGCTAGGGTCCACTACATCCCCAGGGGAAAATCATTTGGAGAATGCAGCTATAGGGTAAATTGCCACTTGTTTCTCTTACATTTCACTTCACTCCAGCAGCCTCGATGCTGCTTCCCTAACAGAGGATTAAATCCTTAAATGGATTTACTAATCAACTGCTTTTCTTTTCATACCCACTCTGCTTCTCACATCTTCTCAGACCTGGGAGGATAACTAAAGGCTCAGAATGTTCATACTCATTTCTATTATAAGAAGAAGAAAATACACTGATTCTAAGAAATTCCACTCTTGGAAATAGCTTTGGTTTTTTTGCAGCAAGAACCATGGTGTTCTAAATAGACTGCAGCTCTTCACATTCAGTCTCAATAGAAAATAAAATGGAGGAAGTGCAGAAGGCAGCACTGGCATGATTTGCATACAGTCTTTGAAAACAAGCCTCGGATAGTGGCAACTGAAAACCAGCTTCGTGTCAGGCTCTTGCTGCAACAGTGCTCAAGTCAAAGAAAGAAACGCTGACAAAATAACCCTCCCTCTGATGTACATCTGAAAAAAAAAACCAAAAAAAGATAAGACATTGTTATTTTAGTGAAGACACGGAATTAGAAACTTGGATGGTAGAAAAACACTAAATAAACCCCAGAATCCTTATTTGAGATCTCCAGTGAGTGGAAGCCATGGCACCTAGTGCTGCCTGTGCATAGGGCAGTCTGCTGCTGAGCTATATATTCAACCACAGATTGGTTTCCCCAAGCATCAGCCAAGACATTGTTTTTATTGATTTATTTTGCTATCTTCCCACTGCAGTGATAGGATGACAAAAGAACCACCTGTGGGTATCCTAATATATCTAATGCCAGCAGATTTTCAGGTTGAATAAAAACAATAAATCTTTCCAGGCACAAAGGGGAAACCAGGAGGTAAGTTAATTTGGGAAACTAAAGAGCATGATTTAGGAATATTGGGTTTGTTAGAATGGATCAGACCAGTCCTCCTGGTTCACTATCTTCTCCTCAGAGACAGTTCCTTAGAGATGACACTAAAGAACACAGAATAAGCCTCAAAATTGTTAAGTGTTCAATGGCACTTGCAGGGACTGGTCTGCTTTCTGACAGTGCAGCAGTAATTGTGTTACACCAGTGGACAAGAGGTCTGACTCTCACTGTATTATGCACATTACAAATGCTCCAAAAATTGGGTAGAATTCTTCACTATCTTCTCCTCAGATAAAGGTGTTTGTGCCTGTGCTGATCACTGCATTTCTTGTGGGACACAGCCTGGATTTTCCCTGGGGCAGTACAGTTAGATTTGTTGTACAACTTACTCTTAAATTGAGGGGGAAAATGAATAAACATGTAAACCTGTTCATCCACTTAATATATTCACAAATCAAGGCCAAAACAGTAGTTAGTCAAGGATGGGGTCGAGTCTAGCACACCAGAAAACAAAGTTCTCTTTCTTCTCTGTTCCTCCAGTGGGGTTTCCTGTCTCCCCACTTCCATGAACAGGCTGAACTTGTCTTGTGGGGTGCTCCTAAAAATACATGTCAAGTCTTCCTGGTAACACAAGGCTTCTTGGATCCAATCTATTTCAAAACAGTAATTTTACACTCTCTTGAGCTTTCTGCTCGTAAAAAGCTTCCAGAGTAACCCATCCCTGATTCCACAACTCTGCTTTCCCCAGAGCAGATCCAGCATGGGCAGGAGTGGCTGAAGCTCCCCACAAGTGCTGCTTTGCTGGTAAATCTTAGCCCTGACCCATTCTTGGCAGTGCACCAGGAAAGGTTAGTTTTTGTTTTATAGGAATTTCAGCTCCTGGTTTCTGCATCATATTTGTCCAAATTTTGAGTCTAATCTAGGAAATCTAGGCAATTTTATTCATCCTGATCTTGGATTTTTGATCATTATACTACAACATGGTCCATTTACATGTGTGCTCTTATATATGTAGCTCAAGAATGCAGTTTTGAATTATCTGCAAATTGTCTAATATATTTACACTTCTTTAGCTTGCTTAAAGGAGCATAAATAAAGGCAAAGTATCTGCCCCTAAAACCCCAGATATCAGTAGTGGTTGCCTCTATAAGGTCAGGGCAGTAATACACACCTGCCAAATTCAGATCTGCACTCTTCTCAGACAGGCAAAAAAAATCAAATTGAAGCAGAGATGCAAGAGCTCCAGAGATATTTCAAAGGAAACCAATAAAAGAGAAAAGCTAGAAACTGACACTCACCAATAACAGGATCCTTAAAGCCTCAAATTCGATAAACCCACAAACCAAAAGAAATTAAGCAGGCTGTGTCACTTAGGGACATCATGCTATGGGATTTTAACAAGATTCATGGGTATTAAAAAGCAATGGCATAAATTGGGTATTTAAAGTCAGTATTGATTTGTTGCCAGATTCTGCATATCAACAATTGCGCTTGAGTGTCCATTTACTTTGCTCAGAAATAAATATTCCTGCCCAGCTGCATGTGCTGGTTGGAAGAGAATCAGTTATCACCACTGGCAAAGGGACAGGTTGTTATCTCAAGCCACATGGTTCATTGATTTATCCGTGGTGGAGTAAATACAAAAATTTATAGGAATGCTGTCAAAATCATTTATTTAAAAGCTTTTTTTTTTTTTGGAAGAAGAATGATAGCACATTCCCAGGTAAGAATGCAAGAGGCTTTCTGAGTATTTGGACTTATTAACTGGTTGAGGTAAATTATCTCCATTTGATGTTTCTGGCTGGCAGAGTTAATTTATTTGTACAAAAGTATTTAATGATGCAGGGAGATTGTTATTGGTGGTTTAATTATTGTTTTGATCAGAGCTTCTGTATGGGTGGTAGTACTCCTAATAAGATAATCATACTTTTTCATCTGTTAATGAGTCTTTGGAGTATTCCCAACACAGTTTTAAGTCTTAGTTGTTTTCCCGCTCTTGGCTTAATTTCTGTGTTTCATTTGGCCTGCATAATGAAACAAGATGGGCTGCTTTACTGCTGTTTATAATGGGTCTTCCTAATATGGTTTTCTGTGCTTGGGCTGATCAGGATTTTCCAAAACTACATAAACATTTTTAATCTTGGAGGGAAAAAAATCACTTTGCCTGTAAATTGAAAGCAGTAAATTGGGTTTTTGTTCTCAGGTAAATTATAATACTGTTTTTGCACAATCTCCTTGTGGTATCTAAATTTTATCACTAAAAAGCATATTATCTGCCTCTCTTTTCCTTCTGTATCAGTTTAAACCCGCCCAAAGCATTCCCTGTATCTCTTCCTGCAAATCCTTACTAAGCAGCTGGTGAGATCACAGTCAAATACAGTGAAAATACTGACAAATGTGGGCAGTGTTTGAAAGTTAACAGTGGGAAGGGCATGGCCTGACTGAACTCAAGGGTACTTTGGCAGTGGGTGTTGGTGTAGACCCTCTTGTACAGAGATTAATTTTAATTGTATGAGAAGCTGGGAAGTGGATAGGAATGTTAAGAAGAGAACCATAAAAGAGCACAGCTAATATCATATAAACAGAGGAGCTTTCTTTTCCTCTAAAGATGAATATTCTAATTCTCATAGTGTCTTCTTTATGGAGTATATTCAACTTTTGCCAGTTTTGTGACCACACTTCCTTTCCCTCTGCTTCATTTTTATTCTGAATTTCCTGTGCCTGACTCTCCTTGTTTTGCAGTGCACCTTGGTTCTGTTGCAGAAATGTGCACACAGGGACAGCCCACACTGCAGAGATATAAAACCATGGGGACATGAAAAAGCAAGTGGTGCCTAAATGTTCATGTGTTCTGCCTGCCACAAGCACAAACAATATTTCAGTCCTCTATGACAGTTATGCAGGTGCCTACTACAAAAATTTTACTGGAAGAAGGTGACAGAAAAATCCTTCTCCTCCTCTGGAACTTTCTTATCCTCTTTGATGCCAAGGGAAAAAGAGATGTATTTAAGTGGCAACAGAAGTGCTCACAGCTTTACCTTCAGAGCTGGGTGATGGGGTTTTGTTAGGTCATTGTTAGGGTCCCTTTGGGACTGTTTCACTGTTTATGTGATGGGGTGTTTCACTTGTGCATCTCACAGAGCTTCCCGAGGCAACAGAAGATGCACAGAGACCTGGCCAATGGTCTTTTTTACCAAAAAAGAAAGAGAGGACTGGAAGGAACTAGATTAGGGAGGAAGAGAGTTTCTTGTAATTTTATCAGGTATCACAGATCTTCAGAGTTAGCAGTAATTTCCTACTTAGTACACAGTGAGCTGGGGAAAGGGCATCAAGCACGTCTGCCTACAATTTAGGAAAACTGCAAGATTACTCATAGTTTCTCCCCACCTCTTTCCCAGGATTTAGCCTGAAAAGTTTTTCCTTCTCTAATGTGGCCTGTATAATGTGCCTTTCACATGTAAAGTCTTCAGCTTTGTTAAAAAATTAAAAATTATGAAGATTTTCATAGTATGGCAAATATCCTAATATCTTAATTACTAACACAAACCTGGGGAACACAGCTAGAAATTGCACAAATAGAAATTAAAACTCTCTGAAAAGCTAATTCTAAATAGACTAAACAAAGGGCAGGGGGAAATTACATATGTAAAATGAACAGCACCATGGCTGGTAAAAATCAGGTTTCTTCCATGAATTTATTCTTCTTACAGTTTTGGGAATTAATCTGAAATGTAAAATGACCCAAACAACCCAAGTGAGGTACAATAGACACTAACAGGAAATGATAAAATAGGATGTACAGCAGTCAGGAGAAATGAGAAAGAAGCAAAAATGCAGGTGGAGAAAGCAGTCAAACATAAAAGAGATGCTCAGAAACTGAAGAGAGAGAAGGTGGAAGATGGGTGTCCCATGCTGCAGAGACCAATCTACAGATGCTTTGTTGCTGCTGGCTGAATGTCTAACTAAAGACCCTGTAGCCTTTGTCACTTACCTAAAATCATTAAAATTATGTGCCCCGAAGCCTTCTTTTGCCAAATCTAGAGCCTCTAAACCAGAAAGCAGGCAGCTGGGAAATGGAAGGTATGGAGCAAATCCCTTGGATCTGTTTCTTCCCCTCATCCTACGGCTGAACCTGCTCAAGCAGATCTGCATGCCAACAAAATGCCTTTGAAAGAGAGCTGCCTCTAACATTTGAAAGAAAGTGTTGCCTCAGTAACTATTAACATCCCCAGTGTCCACCTCATGCCCTGCTGGCACACCTGGCACCAGCAGGAGCATCTTTCACAAGGCCACTGAAGGGGCTGGATGGTCTGAACTGCAGCACCTTGTGTGCCATCAGCACGTGTCTGCAACAGCAAAGGGAAGAGTCCAGGGGGTATCAGGGCTCCTCTGAGCATGAACTGATTGTCTTTCACAGGGCTGTCAGCTGAGCCTTTCATCAGCACTAAAACTGCCATCATTTTCAGGCCAACCAAAGTCTGAAAAGAGGAAGAGCAAAGCAGGAGTCCAGGGATGTCACTCAGTCACCCACAGGAGGTTATCTTCTGGGTTAGAGTTAGTCTGATCCACTGGCCACAGAAATGGCAACTGCAAATACTTCCCAGCACGTCTCTGGTTATTGTCCCAGAAGTACAAGCTGTGGAGGGCATTGAAGGTTAAAGAGCCCTTGGCAAATGTTCTTCAGTACTGCAGTAGAGTACTGTACATTTTGGAAGACATGGAGTCCAAAGCTAACAGCTAAAGATCAACAGCTTTTGCTGAGGAAGTCTGTAGTTATGGAAAACTTCATGAGTTCAAACCACTGTGTCCAGCTCTCCGCAGAGAGTCAGGCTCGGTCAGGTCCCAGCTCACCTTTGGGCATCCTGAGCAATGCTGGTTGGCCCTGCACCTCTTGTAAGGGCCCTGTTTCCTCCACACCAACTTTTACCCCATTAATGGGCTGGGTCAGAGGTGAAGGTCACAATGAGTCTGAGAATTTCAGAAGCACTCTTGGATTCTCTATGTAAGACACAAGTTATAATTCCAGTAAGAGCAATATATGTTCTTTGTACATCTCACAACCTTTACTCAACCAAATCTACCCTATAATAGTGACAAAAGCTTTTAACCAACCTGTAACTAATTTGGATTAATATATCTGTAACTCAAAGCATTCTTCTTTGCATTTTGCTCCCACAGACAGAGTGTTCCTGTAAATTAATTATCCCCACTTTACTGAAGGGGAATGCTCTGTTCCATGAGTTTCATTTGAGTACAAGCACAGAATTGCAAACCCACACCAGTCCTGCTCTCAGTGCAGGGATGTACAGCTTGAGACTGCTCTCTGTGCACAAAATAGTTCAGAAGGACTTCTTGGCACTTGCAGTCAATGGGAGTGTGGTGCTAATTAATGTAGCAAAACAAAGGCAAACTGAATGTTTCACTGAAAGGAGCAGAAAGCCCTGCTCAGAGAAACTGGATGGCACTTAAACCTGGGTACTGATTATCTAAGGCTGTTCACACAGCTTGAACACTTCAGCTTCAAAACAGGTCTTCCTTAATATGAGAGAACAACTGAAGGAAACGGCGATGCGATGCTAACAATATATGTGACTTACTGGATCAGTTTAGGGGAAATTTAGAATTCTTCATTAATCACTTAATGTAAACAAGAAAAATAAGTTTTTAATTATTAGGAGGTTCCTAAAAGACATGTGGGCTTATTTTGCATGAAGCATTCCAGTTTAATTTTGGAAAAGAAATGGTCTACCATAGCCTGCATCAAAACAAAAACAAGTCGAAACACAGTGGGAGGTTGTAGGGAGACAGGTGAACCATTGTGGTTCTCGGAGATTCGTATGTTGCCAGGGGTAGCTTTGGTTGAAGAAATGGGACACACTGAGGAATTTGTGGGTAGCCTGGAACCAGGACATTTCCCAGAAGCTCAGGAGCAGGCTGCTTTTCAGGGACAACATTTGCCACCTTCCTGACGTGGCCAAAGTGTGGACAGGTGGCAGAGTGACCTGCTGGAAAAGGGAAACCTCTGAGCAGGCTGAATGGTAAATAATCTCAAAAATAGGATAAGATGCATATATTTAAGTCATAGAACCTTAAACTGCCCTAGCATAATTGATCTATTGCCTGGAGTACCAGAAATGGGTTGCAATGTAATAGCAAGAAGTCATGCACTTAAAGATTAATTAGAATAACTGCGAGTGAGCTCAGAGGTTCATCAAATGTGAGATTACAAGAGGAGAAATCCAGGTACGTTATTGGTCGTAGGATAACTTTGATGCCACTGTAATGTGGTCTTAAAAATGCTAATGTATTCTGGGATGCATCGAGTGAGGTATTTTCAGGAGACGGCGAGATATTAATATCGTGGTACAAGGCAGTTGTTAAGACCTTGTTTAGAACACTGCACACAGGGTAGAAAGTATAAAAGGACGCTGGAGGAGCAGAAAACCTATTTGGAGAGAAGATTAAAAGCAAAGCAGAAGGACTGAGAATGGGTGATCTAATTGCTATTTATAGGGACATTTTAGGTAAATATCAGAGAAGCAATGTTATTTAATTTGAAGGGCAAAATGCTAAAGACCTAATGGCTATAAATTGGTAGTGAATACATTTACACTGGAAATTAGAAAGCTTCTAGCTTCAGAGGAGTGGATGCTAGAAAAACCTTGAAGATAAAAGTAAGGCACCTTGGCTGTCTGATGGCAGCTTAGTTACCCAATTCATCCTCCAAAACGGATAATAAAACGGTGTTGGGCTTCTCACAAATTGCCATCCCTGCAAGGGGGATATAAGGAGATTTAATCCCTGCGTGATGAAATGTGTATTTGCAGGGTGTTAGCCCCGTGTTTCAGGAGTTTGCCAACATGCCAGAAAGTCCAGCAAGATTCCACTTCCTTTCCGTGCCTTTTTAAACCTTCAAATCACCAGAGATGACACAAAGTTAACGTATTATGGAGCTGGCCAGGCGAAGGTTCTGTAAACAGCTGTCCTTCTGTGACTGACGATTAATAGGACACAGAAGATCGTTTAGATGTTTCACGGATCAGACTAGTGGATCACGTTTCTTTCTCTACGTACTTGCGTGTACCAAGGACTCATTTCCAGGCTCGACGAGCAGTCTGAAAGGGCGTGTTTCTTGCTCTTGTCAGCCCTGAGAAGTTTGTGATACCTGACTTTTGAGGTTTTCTTCCTGTTGCACACCAGTTTGGGGCTTTCGCAGAACAAGTCCTCCGTTTCTTAGCGGCTGTGCTTTGTTGAGGGGGTGGCTGCCGTGCCTGGCGGCGGCCGCGAAAATGTTCCGAGGGACTCACGGAGCCCGGCCCGGGGCTGCCTGGAGCGGCGCTCGGTTATGCAGGCGGTGTCTGCTGGGACCCAATTAGGCGGTGCGGCAGCGGTTTCGTTTGAATAGCTAATTGCGCGGCGCCGGGCCGGGAGCGCTCGGCGGGGCCCCGCGGATCGGCATGGCGNCGGGCGGGCCGCCGCTCCGGGAAACGGAACCGCGGGCAAGAAGCGCTCCAGCCCCGCGGGGCCCGTCCTTGGGCAGCGCCGCGGCCGCTGCGAGCCTCCGGGGCGGCTCCTGCCGGGCGGGGGCCTCGCTGTCCCGGGCGGCGGGCGCGCTGAGCTCCCTCCCGAGAGCGACTGGAAACGTCGCCGCTTTTTTACTTCCAGCCAGCGGAAAACGGAGGTTTCTTATCCTCGTGGAGAGCAGCATCTCTCCTGCGAGAGGGGCTGCGCGGCCGGCTCCGTCCTGCAGCATCGCAGCGCGTCGCTCGGGAGTAATCGGAGCCCGGCGCGTCTCCGCGGTGCCGCGGCGCGCAGAGCGGTGTGCGCGATCTGCCCGCTGGATGCGTAATGAGCAAGTTCATGGTTCCATTCGTTCTTCCTGCCCGCCGTTCCGCCACTGCCGCTCTGTTTATTTGTTGGCACTTCTTTTCTCCGGAGACAAACCATACAGCTCATTCGATCCGCTCGCTCTTCGCCTCGAACACTCATTTCGGGTCGGTAGCAACTGGTGTCCAGCACGACGCGAGGGCACGTACGCACGGAGAAACCCCGGTGCCCGCGGGCTGGGCGAGCCGGCCGAGAGCCCGC